>OX439136.1:23240690-23453190 GCA_949318235.1 Ecdyonurus torrentis | reverse complement strand
TAGCTCGCCAAAGATTATCACCGTCGAAAGTCAATAGTTCACAACATAATAATGTACCTTACGTACCTACAACTGTCTTACCTGTGTCCAGACACCTGCAACTACAGCCGCAAGATGAATCTCAATTTCACCGAAACTTAAAGAAATTTGTCAAGGTATTTTAATTGTCCTTTTTATATTTAAAAAAAAAAAGTGTTTATAATTTTTTCTTGTGATTGAAAAAAAAAAAAGACTTAAAATTCATGTTTCATTTTTATGATTATGGTGCTGATCCAATTGTTGGCAGATGTGTTAAAGGCATAGACCACATAAAGCAATATGTGCTTTTTAATGATAAAATACGGAATGAGATCTTTAAAACTGATGATAATTTTCACCAGAATGTTAATGTAGCCCCACGAGAGAGCGTAAAAATACTGTATAAAGTGTGCAATTTACGTGAATATTCATGTTTATGACGTCAGAAACATGCAAATATTAGCATGAAATGTGCGGGTTGCATAAATCGAAATGCTCTGATCACTGCTACGGAGCTATAGTTGAGTTTTGAGACAAACTAAAGTTTTTTATGTAAGTCCCATCAAGTGTTTTGTGATATAAATGCTTATGTTTTTATCTGGTCTATTCCTTTAAGTTAGATAGTTCACCGACTGATATATCTCGCAAACTAGACGGTCGCTAATTATAATATCAACACAAAGTAAAATAACTTAAATTTGACAAAATTAACTAAATAACTTTGACAAAAGTTTAAACAGTAACTTGTTAGTATAAGCGTTATTTCTTCAGTGGTAAATAGTTAGCTCTGCACATCTTAAAAAACTTTGTATATATCTAACATATTTATTATTAAAAATGTTTAAATATCAACTTTTTAGTCTTTTTTTAACGTGTGAATAATTACAAAGTAATTAATATTTAAGTTGTTTTTATAATTAAATAATTACTTAAAATAATTTTTTTAATTTTTAAGTTCGCGGAAAAAATTTGTCTTAAATTATATAAGTTTTAATGAAGTGTTTAAAAATTAAGCCTCTTAATTTAGACTTACAAAATAAATAGTAAAAATAATTAATAAAATAAATAATAATTTTTTCTTAAATTCCGTGTTCCTGCGAATTTTAGTCAGTAATTTTAGTCAGTAATAATTTGGCGACGTTTTTAAAATTTGAAAATTATTTAATAATTATGCTAATTAAATTTTAACAAAACATAGCAATGTAAAACAGCATAATTTATGCTATATTGTAAAGAGATTATGTTATAGCGTATCAGTTATGTTGTGCAGTATAATTTAAGTTTGTATACAATTATAGTAAAAGTATAAAAAAAATTGTGGCCTTTTTTTTTTTTTTTTTTTTTTTACAATTTTTAACATTTTTCAACAATATTTCCATAAATTCAACATTTTTTCCCAACATTTTTTGCTCAAAAAATCCCTTTTTTTGTGTTACATTTTTTTTAATAACATTAAATCCGGTGTGTAATAATTACTTTTCTAAAAATTAAGTTATATATATATAATAACTTTTATGCATCATTTAAAAATAACTACGTAAAAATTGTGCTTACTCATTTTCAGCACAATTTATTCAATACAGCAAAATTTATGCTGTATTGCATAATAACTATGTTACATAGCATAAACATTATATTGTACAGCATAATTATTTATGTTCTAATTTAGCATTTATGCTATGACATAAATTCAGCATAAATTACGTAATTTATATATATATATATATGTGTGTATATATACGTGTACAGTATGTATATATATATATATATTATAAACACACAATTGTTAATTTGTTGTATATATATACATATATAGTATAATTATTAACATTCATATATAATCATTTTTCAGTTCACAGAATGAATTAACTCCACTTTACTGAACTGTAACAAATTCTCATGGTCGTTTATATATTAAAAATATAAAAAATTATCCACATTGGAGCAAAATTTATATTGCATAACTTTTTATTTAATTTTTCATAGCATAAAATATTTTTATTTCAATTTATGACAGATTTAGCTTCTTTTTTTTTTCTCTCTTTTTTTTTAACGCACAATACACTGAAAAAAAATCGCTATACATACACGGAAAGAATGAATTACGTTATTTATTCTGCGTTTATATCCTTTTAAAATATAAATGAAACAAAACAATTAATTATGCTGCACAGCATAATATTTATGCTACATAACATAGTTATTATGCAGTATAGTGTATTATGTATTCATGTTAAAGTCGACGTCATGTTGGATCACTCAATAACATGGGTAGAATAGGAGAATAACACATTTTGCAAGTTTAAAAATACTTAGGAATCTTTTTGAGAGCGTTGAACTTGCTAATAGCTTGAAATAATAGTTAATATGATATAGCTATAATAGTTATTGTTAATAATGTGCTAAAATTAATTATTTTAGCTGCTCATAATAACTTAAAAGTGTTTATCTCAAATAAATTTGGATTCGTAAGTGAAGTATTGCACACTTTTTTTCAGTGTTTCAATGCTATAACTTAATACTTATAATATCGAGTATAAAATATTGAATATTTTATTTCAATGACATTTTATGTTTACGATATAATCTAAAATGCAAGCTTTTTTTTCTTTAATGTCATTTATAATTTATTTGATTTCAAATGTCCTTGATGTATAAGGTTAAATTTTTATTTAAAAACAATTTTTTTTTAAGTTTGAAAAGTTAAAAAAAGGGATTTTTTTTTTTTTTTTTTTGAAAAAAATAGGTTTTTTTTTTTACCTTTTTTTAAAGTTTGAAAAGTTAAAAAAAGGCAAAAAAAAAATATATATATATATATTTTTTTTTTTATTATTATTTTTTTATAAAGTTTAATTACTAGTTTGTTTTAAAAATGTTGCTGCGAAAAAATATTCAATTTCAATGACTTTTTATGGTTATAATAAATTGCTGTTTGTAAACCCTGTTCTCTTGCACCCAAAAATGCGCATTCCATTTGATTAACCAAAGCTGATCGTCATTTTAGGGGCAAAGAACTTAAATATAATCTTAAATGCAGCAACTTTTTTTTTTTTTTTTCATTTATAATTTATTTGATTTTAAATATCCTTGATGAATAAAGTTTAATTTTAGTGTAATATTTTTTTTTTTTTTTTTTTTTTTTTTTTTTTTTTTTTTTTTTTTTGCAAGTTGAATTACCTGTTTATATACAAAATGTTAGCAAAGTGAGAGACGTACAGTGACGTATATAAATTGCTGCAAACCACTTTATTTACATATTATACAAGTTTTTTTATTTCATGTTATTTAGTTTAATTGAAATATATATGACGTAAACAACTACTTGGGTATTTAAATACTTTGCATATAAATTGAGCATCATCTAGCGCAACCCAAATATTTTTAACATTTTTTATTAGTATTATAGCTTAGCTTATATGTAAAAAATCACTCAAATGTTACGACATAATAAAGTTACATTATTATTAATACACTGGACTGCTATAGACAATTTCATATAAGCTCGTTCTGTAAAGTAAAGTTAATCTCAATAACAGTGATTGGCTGACCAACAAAATAAAAATCATTCTATAAACTATACACAACTCTTGAGACAGTTTTGAAAAATTTCCTTTGTTAAAAACATCTGGTCATGACGTCGTTACCTGTTTACTACGTTTATATGTATGGTGGATCATTGTTATTTCTTCTTTTAGAACTTTGAACCTGATAAAAATAAAAGAAACTCACAAAAAAAAGTTCCATACATGTGACTTACTTTTATCAGCTCAAAAAAACAAGATCAACCAATGAATGTGTCTTATTTTGTTGGTCAGCCAATCACTAAAAATGAGATTCACTTTACTTTACAGAACAAAATAAGACACATTCATTGGTTTATCTTTTGTTTTTGGAGCCGATAAAAGTGAGTCGCATGTTGAGCAAGCAAATTTTTTTTTGTGAAGTTTTGTTCATTGTTATCAGGTCAAAAGTTATAAACGAAGAAATAACAATGATCAACCCTACATATAAACGTAGTAAACAGGTAATGACGTCATGATCAGATGTTTTTAACAAAAGAAATTTTTCAACGCTGGCTCAAAAGTTGTGTGTAGTTTATAAAATGAACTAAAGTAAACAGGTAATGACGTCATAATCAGATGTTTTTAACAAAAGAAATTTTTCGTAGCTGGCTCAAAAGTTGTGTGTTACTTTATAGAACGAACTTTAATGAGCAGTAGTGGGTGACTTTATCAAAACCTTCGTGCATAATAATATGACCTTCAAAAATAAAAAGGATAAAAAAAAATTCAGGTTACATGTATGTAATGTACTGTGTTATCAAAGTTTATTTACAATATTTGTGCATGTTGATTGCACGTAGAGGTCACAATAACAAACAATCTTTTTGTATTGTCTGTACATTTATATAGGGTGTTTGCATTCATGTTAAAGTCGACGCCATGTTGGATAACCCAATAACATGTGTGGTATAGGAAAATAACTCATTTTGCCAGTTTAAAACCATGCACTATGCAATTTTTCTGAGAGCATTGATGCTGTAAATATGTTAAATTAGTATCTCAAGTATGTGAGAAAAATAATAATAACAAAAAATTAACTGATTTACTCAAAGAAAATTGCCTTAAACTAAGTTTGTCCTATGCTGAGCAATATTATTCACTACTCCAGTATGGCCTCCAAGCGCAATAAATATGACGTCATCGGCGTCATCCACATACACATAGAAAGATAGAGAAAAGGAGTGAAAAAGTGTGTGAGAGTTACTGACCGTCTAGTTTGCGAGATATCAGTCGGTCACCTATACAGTAGGGTGTGTACGCATGACGTCATTCTGAGTGCTTTTCGATGCTCTTCTTGAGCAATGAATAACATTACTCAGCATAGGACAAACGTAGTTTTTGGCTATTTTCTTTGGAAAATTAGCTATTTTTTGGTCATTATTATTATTATTATTTTTTGCATACTTGAGGTACTATAATTCAACCTATTAACAGCATCAATGCTCTCAAAAAAATTGTGAAGTATTTTTAAACTGGCTAAATGTGCCATTTTCCTATACCGGCCTATGCTATTTAGTACTCACTTATGGCGACATGAATGAAACCACCCTATACATGCCCTTTCAAAAATTCGTATTTTTTTTTCTATGCATTTTTTTTTGAATAAAGATGATTATTTGTTTCTTTATTTATTTATGTATACCTTAAATAAATGATAACCTTGCGCTATTGTGTATTATGCATTATAATGGCGTGTTGTGCATATAAATAAATAAATAAATATCTGAAATTAAAAAGTATAATCATTGGAATGCATGATTGATATCATATCGGTATTAAAATCAATTGTTTTATTTAATAATTTGATTGTTCATATCATGCTTTGATAACGTTATTTTTTTTTTTTTTGTATTTTTTTATGTGTTTTTTGATCTATTATAAAATATAAATGTTAATTATATAACATTTGGGGTCTGATTGGTGGATAGAGCGTTTTAAAGAGCGTTTTAAATATATGCATTAATGTTAAAGTCGACTCCATGTTGGATCACTCAATAACATGGGCAGCATAGAAAATAACACATTTTGCCACTTTAATCAATATTTTTGAAAGCATTGATGTTGTTAATAGCTTGAATTTCATGTGAGAAAAATAATAAAAAATTAGCTGATTTCTCAAAGAAAAACAAAGTTTGTCCTATGTTGAGCAATGTTATTTATTACTCCAGTATGGCGTCCAAGTGCATTAAATATGACGTCATGCGCATACACCTTATTAGGCAGAGAATGTCTGAGAGGCTAATTTAGATTTTAATAGACTACTTGCAATGAATTGTTTTTTTTTTTTTTTTTTTTTTTTTTTATTCTTGCAGCTTTTTGTTTACATCAAAAATGTATTCAAATTATTTTTAAAAGTTGTTGTTTTGCAAGTGGTGTATTTTCGCAATATTGGCAGACATAATTGACAGGTGACCCTCGCACTGTATTTGGCGGGTGTCTGATAACATGCTACGTGATTATTAAAAAATAAAGGAGGCGGGGAGGAATTTCTCAAAAATTTTTATCTTAATTTTCACAAAATATTTTAAATATTTTTATATATCTTATCTTTTCCTTATATATAAATAATCTGATCTATGTAGAATATAGGAAAAATCACCGCAGATCTGAATTATATATATATATATATATATATATATATATATATATATATATATATATATATATATATAATTATTTACACTAATATGAATTCTTATTTATTTATATATTTATTTCTAATTTGTTTATTCACTGGACCATATTCTTTCTTTTTATTTTTTTCTTTCTTTCTTTCTTTCTTTCTTTCTTTCTTTCTTTCTTTCTTTCTTTCTTTCTTTCTTTCTTTCTTTCTTTCTTTCTTTCTTTCTTTCTTTCTTTCTTTCTTTCTTTCTTTCTTTCTTTCTTTCTTTCTTTCTTTCTTTCTTTCTTTCTTTCTTTCTTTCTTTCTTTCTTTCTTTCTTTCTTTCTTTCTTTCTTTCTTTCTTTCTTTCTTTCTTTCTTTCTTTCTTTCTTTCTTTCTTTCTTTCTTTCTTTCTTTCTTTCTTTCTTTCTTTCTTTCTTTCTTTCTTTCTTTCTTTCTTTCTTTCTTTCTTTCTTTCTCTCTCTCTCTCTCTCTCTCTCTCTCTCTCTCTCTCTCTCTCTCTCTCTCTCTCTCTCTCTCTCTCATTCATTAGTTCATTCGTAATTTATTAAAACACCAATAAACACAATATATTTCCAATAGTATATACCCGACTGTCTCAACAATTGAGATTTAATTTGTATTGTTGATTGTGTGTTTCAGAGACTGGAGGAAATTACAGAAAAAGAAGAAAATGTCAAAGGAAAAATCAGTCTCAATGCTTTCCAGGTATGGTACAAAATTATTATTAATAATAATATGTATACTTTGTTACCAAGAAAATAATTAAATAAATCTTTACAAGAATTAAAAAAAAAATAATAAAAAACTACTGAGTTAAGTATGCATCATGTTTTTTACCATTGAAATTATTTAGTATATAGGGTGTATGCATTCATGTTAAAGTTTAAAGTCGACGCCATAACATGGGTGGCATAGGAAAATAACTCATTTTGCCAGTTAAAAAACACTATGCAATATTTTTGAAAGCATTGATGTTGTAAATATGTTGAATTAGTATCTCAAGTATGTGAGAAAAATAAAATTAACAAAAAATTAACAGATTTCCCAAAGAAACGAAGTTTGTCCCATGCTGAGCAATATTATTCACTACTCCAGTATGGCGTCCAAGCGCATTAAATATGACGTCATCCGCATACACCCTATAGAACGAACCATAATAACAATTGTTTCATGCATAGAGCCGCGTACTGCCTGAGTACCCAGCCTTGGCCAAGCGTATCTTCGACTTCCTAAGTCGCATCACTCACCACGAGGGCGGGGGTCCGGTGTCCAGCAGCTGCTTCCTCCAGGTAGCTGAGAAGTTGATGGCGGTCATGTCGGATGAGAGACAGACGGAGTTATATCTCAAGGTAAATATATGGATAGATATAGATATGTAGATAGATAGATACATAGATAGATAGATAGATAGATAGATAGATAGATAGATAGATAGATAGATAGATAGATAGATAGATAGATAGATAGATAGATAGATAGATAGATAGATAGATAGATAGATAGATAGATAGTTAGATAGATAGATAGATAGATAGATAGATAGATAGATAGATAGATAGATAGATAGATAGATAGATAGATAGATAGATAGATAGATAGATAGATAGATAGATAGATAGATAGATAGATAGATAGATGGATAGAAATAACCGTCAAAATAAAAATAAATACAAAATCAACGTGTTGGTGTCTAATTCATGTAATTATCAATCTATTATTCTAAATGATAAAGCAAATTTAGTAAAAGTGACAGTATGATTATTGTTGTTATTTATGGCCCTGTTAGATATTTCACCATGGCATATTTAATAATAATAATAGATATTTATTTAAGGCGCATAGAGGGTTTTTCCAACCCTTTTACATGATCCTTGGCTATAACATAACATATGCCAATATAATAATACATAAGAAATATAATTTGATCTACAAAACATTAATGCCGTATATATGTTGCAGATGTACTCTGAAGCCTCGCACACGGACATATCTAAACAATGTTTCTACGAGCTGGCCGCTCTCTCACACGCCGTAGCTCTAGACCACTACCCTGATGGACCTCAGTGTTGTAGATTTAGTAAAACTTTTCTCACTGCTCTCACAGAGGCTGCTGTAAGTACTTTCTATATCACAACATATAGTGCAGTGTTACCACCAGGGTTTTACGTGCGTCTTTGCTTTTGCTTTTGCTTTTTTTTTTTTTTTTTTTTTTTTTTTTTTTTTTTTTTTTTTTTTTTTTTTTTTTTTTTTTTTTTACGCATTACTTTCTTATAATCGTTTTTTACTTTTTTTTTTTTTTTTTTTTTTGATGCATTGTTATTATTATTTCTAGAGGTTTGTTAACAGAGGCCAGACATTTTGTCACCCTTAAACCACCTTAAACCTTTCAAAAAAATAATAATAATAATAAAAAAAGCATTTACTAGTTGTTGTTTTTTAAATAAAGATGAGTTTTATTCATTTATCGATTTATTTATATTAATGTTCTATATAAGTCGTGTTCATTTCCGCTCATAGTTGTAGCACTTGTTTTTTTTGTTTTTTTTTTTTTTCCTTAAAATTTTAGTATATATAAGAAGAATTAGTTTATTTTGCAGTTATGTATTTTTGCAATGGAGGTTATTGGTTAAAAAGAAAAACAAAAAATCTGTTTAAAAAAACGTAAAAGTATTATTTGTAGTATTCCTCATTTTAAATATACAAAATATTTTAGTA
This sequence comes from Ecdyonurus torrentis, assembly GCA_949318235.1. NCBI lineage: Eukaryota > Metazoa > Arthropoda > Insecta > Ephemeroptera > Heptageniidae > Ecdyonurus > Ecdyonurus torrentis. Next base: position 23,444,268 of record OX439136.1, on the reverse strand, counting down.
TACGAAATCGGTAAAAGTTTTTTTTCAAAAATTGCAAATATAATAATAATAATAATAAAAAATAAAATAAATAAAATTCTCAAAAGAGTAATGTTAAATCAGGGGACCCTTAGCTTTCCTCACGAACTATAGGGTCTATTCACATGACGTCATATTTAATGCGCTTGGACGCCATACTGTAGTAATAAATAACATTGCTGCGAGCAATCAGGTAATTTTTAACGACTTTGATTTGTTTTTTCTCGCTTTTGTATTTCTGTAATCCAGCTAAATAAACATTAATTGTTATGCAAAAGTATATCACGATGGTTTTAACCTTTGATTATGGCTTAACCTTGATTAAACCAGGTGTAGGGGGGGGGGGTCAATTATGTTAAAAATGTAAAACATCGTTGTTAAATTAAAAGTCAAGGTTTTTTAGGCTTGCAAAATATAATGTAAATTTAACTGATAAAGCCTTTTTTTGTTTTGTTTTTATCTATATTTTTTTTTATATTTAAGGGAGTATAGAGTACTGACCTTTTATCTCAAAAACTAGAAGTGTTTTGCGTCTAAATTTGATGACATTGTGTAGCTAAGGGTCACACCTAGCCGTGATTAAAATTTAAAGATCTTTGACGGTCCCGGAAAAAAAAAATATTGATTAGTATTTTTAAACTGACAAAAAATAAATTTAATGAATGTTCACAATAAATGCGTACACTCTTTACCAATCATTATTTCTTGACCTGCCTCAACTTGACTTATATAATTTTCAGTTCCATGGTAAAAAACAAGAATCAATATTAATTTATGTTAGCAGCTTCAGTAGCCTGTTCAATGAAATCAGCTCGTCACCAGGATTACATTGAACTGGCTACTGAAGCTGCTAACTTGTATACAAATCAACATTGAAGATATTTACTTCATATTTCAGTTCCACGGCAAAGAACAAGTGTCCCTGACATTCCTCCTACACTGGATATCAGAGCACTGTCCTCGCCTACTGCTTGGCCTACATCGCTATGTGGTCCATCATCTCAACACAGCATACAGAACTATTGACCAGCCTATCAGTAAAGATGACCAGATGAAACAGGACGAGGTGAAATATAAAACTTTTACTTATCTCTTGGTTATTTGGGCTGCACCAAACAGCTAACGTGAAAACAATTAGAAGGGGGGGGGGGGGCAAATAAAAATTATTTAATTATTTAAAAAATTTATTATGTCTTAAAACTTGTAAAAGTATCTAGTATTATTTCTCATATTTCTGGAATCCGTGCACTCAAAAATCATAAAACCTTTTTCCTCATTAGCGTAAATTAAGGGACCTTTATCAGCTTTTCTTCACGCGCTAAACCGCTACAAGCTCCATCAAATTTTGTTTTGATTATCTGAAAAGTAGCGCACTTCTCTTAATGCATTTAAATTACAAAATTTGTAATATAACAATATATATATATATATATATAAAATATATATATATATATATATAGATGTGCGTGTGTGCGTATATATATATAGGCTATATATATATATACATATATATATATATATATGAATTAAACATTTAAGAAATTAATTCTAAAGCCTTACATCGTCTGAAATTATATATTTGGTATATAACACATCGAAAGCAACGTGAAAAAGTTCGCCATGCTTGGGAATCGAACCCAGGGCCTGCCAGCCACATCCAATTCACGCTCGGATGCCCAAACCATCGGGCTATATTGGCTAACACTCTCTCACACCTTCAACATATTATATACCAAGGTATATAATATGTTGAAGGTGTGAGAGAGTGTTAGCCAATATAGCCCGATGGTTTGGGCATCCGAGCGTGAATTGGATGGGGCTGGCAGGCCCTGGGTTCGATTCCCAAGCATGGCGAACTTTTTCACGTTGCTTTCGATGTGTTATATACCAAATATATAATTTCAGACGATGTAAGGCTTTAGAATTAATTTCTTAAATGTTTAATTCATATAAAAATTCTCGTCTCGTAATATTGGGATTAATTTCCCGTCCATAATTATTTCCCCTTAAGCCGGGTGTAATTAGCCTCTCGAGGCTTAGCTGTGTTTGAATCTTCGCGGTAAGCGAGGACAAGCAGCGCCAAGGTGCCTTTAGGCGCCAGTGAGTGATAGTGTAACAACTGTTTACTCTATAGGAGTGTTTGGTATATAATATGTTGAAGGTGTGAGAGAGTGTTAGCCAATATAGCCCGATGGTTTGGGCATCCGAGCGTGAATTGGATGTGGCTGGCAGGCCCTGGGTTCGATTCCCAAGCATGGCGAACTTTTTCACGTTGCTTTCGATGTGTTATATACCAAATATATAATTTCAGACGATGTAAGGCTTTAGAATTAATTTCTTAAATGTTTAATTCATATAAAAATTCTCGTCTCGTAATATTGGGATTAATTTCCCGTCCATATATATATATATATATATATATATATATATATATATATATATATATATATATATATAATTTTTTTACGAGCTGTCAAGGGGGCCCCAGACCAGGGGGGCCCAGTCAGGAATCCCTGACCAGTTTAAATGACCATTCCGACCCTAAATTTATGTGTCGTGTGATATATATATATATATATATATATGTGATATATATGTGTTGATATAGCCTGCTAAAAAGGAAGAAGAAAATGAGGTACATAATGAATTTAGGCCAAAATACGATTATTTATTTATTTTTATTTCTAGTTTAGTTTATTTTTTTTAAGTGATTAAAAGCATGTTAAAGAGTAGGTATACCTTATTTTAAATTTGCAGTAGCAGAGTTAGTAGTTATAGGAATAGACCAGAAAAATACATAAGCATTTATTTTACAAAACACTTGATGGGACTCACATAAATAACTTTAGTTTTTCTCAAAACCAAACTGTAGCTTTGTAGCAATGATTAGAAAATTTCGATTTATGCAACCCGCACAACTTTTTTTTTTTTTCTTTCTAATTTTTGCATGTTTCTGACGTCATAAACATGAATAGTCACGCAAATTGCATACTTTACAGTATTTTCACGCTCTCTCGTGGGGCTATATTAACATTCTGGTAAAATTAAAAGCAAAATTTGTATCTCCTTTTTTGCCAATTTTATAAAAAAAAAACTGTGTATCTTGTTATTGGACACGGAGAAGCAAAGTGTGTATCACATTTTTTGTTAATTTTAGCAAAAAATGTGTGGCTCATTTTTTGTCACAAGAAGCAAAATGTGTCTCCTTTTTTGCCACTTTTAGCAAAAAAAAAAAAAAAAAAATGTGTATCTCTTTTTTTGTCACGAGATGTTTAAGTCATTTCCGAATGTTAAGTAAATGACTTACACCATATTTACCTTAACAGAGAAGCGACAACCTCATGTTTTAGGCAGACCCACAAATACTGTACGTCTGTTTTGAAACGCGCGCTAACTTAAACTTAAAAAGTAGAAGTAAAACTTCAAAAAATAACAAGTCTTGGAAAAAAAAATGCAACACAAATGATTGTGATGCATTTTTTTTTATATATAATTATTTCTTATTATTTTTCTGTTTTAATTGACTTGGTAATTGTTGACAGATGGACCTAGGTACTCCAGTACTAGAACGAGAACACAGCACCAGTCTGACAGCAGACACAGAGGAAGTTCCCCCACTACCTCTCTCTCAAGTCTGGCTGCTAGCCATGAGCTTGCCTAAGTTGTACATACAGCCTTCTGTCATACAGTCTCCCTCAGTGGGCAGTGGACTGGCCTCACTGGACTCTCAGGGTCTCATAGCACGCTGGGTAAGCATTGTCTTAAGGGAGTAGGGTACTGACCTTATATCTCAAAAATTAGAAGTGTTTTAGGTCTAAATTTGGTGTCATTGTGTAGCTAAGGGTCACACTTAGCCATGGTAAAAATTTCATGGTTTGACCGTCCCGGGGAAAAAAATTAGGGAAATTAACATTGAACCTTATGGGCTTAAAATTTCAAAAAATCTTATAAAATTAATTTGCACCATGACGCCCCAAAAATTTTAGATATTTGAATAATTGTCTCAAGCTTAAGTATCATTGTGCAAAATTTAAGATTTTTTGGTCGGTAAAAGTTTGACTCTAATGGATCGCTGCAGCGCCACTTTTACATGTAATTTTGAATGCTCCAGTAGCGTGCGGTGTCGATTTTTTGAATTCAAATTATTATAGCGCTGAATTTTATCAATTGGTTTTTTAGAATTTTGAAATTTCATAGTCAGAAAGCCAAAATTATGTAAACTATTTTTTATTGGGGCCTTTAACTTCGAAATAAAAATAAAAAAATCATAATTTTTACTTTCCAACTAATAAATTCTAAAATGTCTAAAAAAAATCGATCAATAAAATGCGGCGCTTTAATCATTTGAATTTTAAAAATCGGCACCGCACGCCACTGGTATTCTTGCATTGAGTGTGTATGTTTACTCAAAATGCGGAAAAGCAAGTGCCTGAAAAGGAAACCACGTGACGGTAAAAGTGAGAGAAAAGTTGGTGCCAGCAGCAAGCTAGGCCTGAGCTACCTCCCACTTTTACCATCACGTGGTTTCCTCTTCCGTCCACTTCCTGTTCAGCATTTTGAGTAAACATAAGCGGTCATTGTTGTGATGAAAATTTGAATTACATCATTAAGGGAATGTTTTTAAGAGCTTCCAATTCTGTTTATATTATGAGTGGTCGCAGGTGTTAACTGATGTTGATCATGTACTTTAGCTAGGTACCATCTGCCCCTCACACTGGGCGCCATTGTACAACAGTGATCTGCACGGACTAGGGGCTAACAGGTGACATATATGCTTTATTTCATTTCTTGGTCCTACCATCAGTATACATTTCTCCTAACACTAGTTCAAGCGGATACAGTGTAATTACCAATATAAAGTCAACTGTGATTGGCTAATAGGTTTATAACACGATCTCTGATTGGTTTAGCACTGCGGATACAGATTTTGGCTGGAACGACCTTATTGTGGCCAGAGTGTTTACATAACTGCATTGCATATAGTTAACATAGGGAGCTTTCTAATAAAATGACGGTTGGTTCAAAATTTGACCTTGAGCGATGTACGGCAACAGTGTCGTGGGAACCAGATTCAAATAAAAGCAATGGATTGCATAGGAGCGCGTATTGGTATAGCATTAATTAAAAGAGGAAAAGGTTAAAAGTCGCTGTTTTGGATCGTGGTCTGATAAGATGAACATCTTAGCTTTCGATTGATGTGATTTTGGCTGCAAAATATTAATTATTTTTAATATTTTTAAAAATAAGGGTTCAATATAACTCTATGATGTTGCTACAATGTTAAGTGACCCTATGTTAATATTTCAGGTTCCTGACGCACGTGTTGAGCTACCGAGGTCCCACTTTGACGTTCGTGCGAGGTGAAGGTGGCGTAGAGTTTTGTATTGGCTCCACTGACGAGTGGCATGAGACACATCAATACTGGGGTCAGCCTGACTGCATTGTCCTGCAAACTTTGCCTTTATATCACGTGATTGAGCGTAAGTATAGTGCGGACCACACAGGCTTGACCTTTTTTTTTTTTTTTTTTTTTTTTTTTTTTTTGTTAAATCCTTTGTCCACTTACTTTTTTATCATTTAGAATAATAGATTGATAATTACCATACCTTATTATCCATGAATTAGAAACCAACACATTGATTTTGTGTTTATTTTCATTTATTTTTATTTTAGCGGTTATTTCACGCATTTGACGTCACAATGTACGTGATTAACTTAAAAAAAATCTTCACTTATATAAATATTGTCATAAAAAATAATGATAACAAAAAAGTACCTGATCTGATAATTGTGATTTGCAGGAGGTGCTAAGCTGCTGTACCTGAACACCAGTATCCGTGGCTACCCCCAGGGTGTGAGAGCAGGTCTGGACCCACGTAAACCATCCCTCAGTATCAACGAGGGCTTCACAGTTGTCGAGTACAAGGGAATACCGTACCCTCTACTTAGCGTCGAGGTGTGGGGATGTGGGGCTTCTAACTCAAGGTAACTATGTCCTAACTGATCCTGCTGGATTAATAATATTGAAGGCATAGAACAATCATAATCATTATGTCTTTCTCTCTCTATCTCTCTCTCTCTCTATCTATCTATCTAGCTCCCTCTTGGTCTCTCATTTTCTTTCTATATCTAACTCTCTCTGTCTCTTTCTATTTAGCTCTCTCTCTCTGTCTCTCTCTCTCTCTCTCTCTCTCTCTCTCTCTCTCTCTCTCTCTCTCTCTCTCTCTCTCTCTCTCTTACATATATGTTATATAGAAAATAAAAACTATGCTTTACACACATGATAATTTTAGTTGATTATAGGTGATTGATATTGGTAATTTTTATTAATTTTTTAAGTGTGAAAATTTAGGAGAAATGATGTTTCCCCTATGCTGGCCAATGTGTCAGGCACCACAAACATGGTGACAAAGGGGTGTATACTATACATATCTAAATATAGTTATGTTATGATTTCAGAGAGGCTCAGCTAGACATAAAGAAGTGGCAGGTCAAGCAGGCAGAACGTCAACGTCAAGTGAAGTTGACCGCAGTAGACTGGGTCAATCATCCTGATAGATATTTACTGGAGCTAGGAGGTCGTCAGACTTATAATAATGATGTCTCGTAGTCTGAATGTCTGTGTGATACCACCTGATACACTGTGCTGCAATCAATCATTCAATCAATCAATAATATCACACAAATCTCCGATATGTTAAAGGTAAAGTTCAGTGTTTACCAGATAGCTTCTTCAATGTTAGATAATGAGCAGAACTGTTCATAAATTCACATATGACGACCCAAAGCCCTTCAGTAGCACCACAAACTTGCGCTCATCTTGCGAGATATGCAACCTGCTATAACATTTTCTATAGTAAAGACGTAACTATGACGTACAGTCATTGCAATAAAAAATGAAATTCTATTGGCATATGGGATTAACATGTTTTTAGATAGGTTTTACGTCAAATGAAATCTCCATCTGATTGCATTGAATGGCCATAAGCCAATACAATTTCATTTTTTATTGGAATGATTGTACAAGATACGGGATGAGTTGCATATCTCGCAGGATGATCACGAGTTTGCAGGGCTACAGAAGAGCGTTGGGTCATCATATGTGAGTTTATGAACAGTTCTTCTCATTATCTAACATTGAAGAAAACATCTTGTAACCCCTGAACTTTACCTTTAAGAAGAAAAGGAAAAAAAAAAAAAAAAAAAAAGGTAATTTACCTTTTCAAAAAAAAAAAAAAAAAAAAGAAAAGAAAATTATTGATGGCTTTTTGTAATTTATTTTAAATGTTTCAATTTTTTTTTTATTATTTTTCCAATGATTGAAAGTTCTTGCCAAATAAGTAAACTAAATCGTGAATGAATTGATTGTTTTTTTTTTACAAAACCTATAGCCTATAATTTTTTTTTTATTATTATTATTATTATTTTTTTTTTTTTTTTTTTGCTTCTTGAAAGTTAAATGTAGCACAGTGTATTTAAAAAAACAAACTAATTTTAAATGCCAATATACATCACAAAAAAAGAGAGAGAAAAGTATATAAATATTGTTAAATTTTGCTCATTATGCCTATGAAAGATTTTATTGTAAAAATTTGCAATTAAAAAAATACTGCAAAAATAGAAAAATTTAAAAAAAAAAACAAAAAAAAATACAGTATTTTTAATTTATAAGAAATGTTATAGCTATGTATGTAACTGTTATTTTGTAATAAATTGCAAGTGCTATCATCAATCAATATTGATTTGTATACAAGTTAGCAGCTTCAGTAGCCAGTTCTATGTAATCCTGGTGACAAGCTGATTACATTGAACTGACTACTGAAGCTGCTATCATCAATCAATATTGATTTGTATACAAGTTAGCAGCTTCAGTAGCCAGTCCAATGTAATCCTGGTGATGAGCTGATTACATTGAACTGGCTACTGAAGCTGCTAACATCAATCAATATTGATTTGTATACAAGTTAGCATTTTTAGGCAAGGTAGAAAATACTAAAACATTCAAATGTAATAGAAAAATTGTGAATATATATTATTAAGTATTTTGCTCACTGGTTTGCCAAAGCAAATTATTTTGTTTGATTAATTCTATGTCTATAGACCCCTTGCACATGCTTACGCTTTGTCGCCATGTTTGTGGTGCCTAATACATTGTCAACATAGGAGAAACCTCATTTGTCACAATATTGAGCTTTCCAGTTTGCTATTAAATATATTAAAATTATGTTTTTTCTATGCTGGCCTGTGTATTTCTGATCAACAATATGGCGGCTATTAAATAAGAGTGCGAGTTGTCTATAATTTTTTATGTAAAAATGAATTCTATAAAAAAAGTGCAATAAATTTTAAACTTTGAATATTTTGATTTGTATGCAAGCCAATTTCGAATTTTTCTTAGTTTTCATTCCTTTTAAACTTTTAAACTTTTTTTTTTTTAATAATTATTATGTGTAAAGCATTATTCACATGACGCGCGTCAACGTGCGTCGACGCGCGTAACAAAGCTGGAACAATGTAAACAATTGGAGCCGTTCACTTGTAATTTTCAAAAACCATGTGAACGGCTCCATTTGTTTACATTGTTCCAACTTTGTTACGCGCGTCGACGCACGTTGACGCGCGTCAAATTTACGCGTCATGTGAATAATGCATTAATGGAGGTTATCGGTTATAAAAAAACCTGCAGCTTAAAACACATAAAAGTTGGTCTAGTATTTCTCATTTAAATGACTCTGGAATTAATATAGTAGTTTTCTAAAAAATAATAATAATAAATAAAAAATAAAATAAAAAAGTTTTTCCCATAAGCGTAATGTTAAATTAGGGGACCCTTTGTTTTCCCGCGCGCTTAACCAATAAACTCCATTAAAAAAATATGCTTTTATTTTTTGAAGTTATTTTATTTTATATCAATGTAATTTATTTTAAATTTGTAGTTTGTAAAATATTCCAAATTGTGTTTAGTGAGAAAATAAACAAACTGACAGCTCAACAATACTAACAAAGTGCTAGCAGACGACTTTGTGTTCCTGTCTACATTTAACATGCTTTCTTATGGGGCAATGAAGCAGCTATAACTTAAGTTAGAATTATTTCATAAAGCTGAAATTTTTACTATAGCTTACTGAGCCTCAGAGCTTTTGTTTTCCTGGATTTCAAGTCAATTGGGTGAAAAAATGGGTAAATAAACTGACTTAAAATTCAGGAAAACAAAAGCCGTGAGGCTCAGTAAGCTACAGTAAAAATTTCAGCTTTATGAAATAATTGTAACTCAAGTTATAGCTGCTTCATTGCCCCATAAGAAAGCATGTTAAATGTAGACAGTAACACAAAGTCGTCTGCTAGCACTTTGTTAGTATTGTTGGGCTGTGATTTTGTTTATTTTATCACTAAACACAATTTTACAACGTCTGCTATATGATAATTTAAAATCCGAAATATTTTTCCAATTTTTTCCTTTTTTCTTTTGTAAAGTACTTTTTCCACTTTTTGTCATTCCAAGTGCATTCCCAGTAAACCACAGTTTTTCACAAGTAGTTTGGAAGTACTTTTCCGATGTAAGAGTGTCACTCCCAGCTCATGTGACGTCACTGGTACTGACATTCTTGCATCAGTTGCATCGGAAAAGTACTTGCAATGTACATGTGAAGAAACTGTGGTTTACTGGGCAGTAAACCACAGTTTTTCCACATGCAGATTGCAAGTACTTATCCAATACAAGAACGTCAGTACCAGTGACGTCACGTAAGCTGGGAGTGACATTCTTGCATCAGAAAAGCACTTGCAATGCACATGTGAAAAGTTGTGGTTTACTGAGTTCTATTTTTCTTTGCAGGTCAGTAAATTTGTTGTGAGATAAAGTAAAAGTTAAAATTAAAAAAGCGTCATGTTTTATATAATAGGTATACATATATAAATGTTGTTCGTAAACCCTGTTCTCTGCTCCTAAAATAACGATGGTTACTCAAATCGGATGCGCATTTTTTGGTGCAAGAGAACAGGGTGTACGAACAACACTATATATCGTCGTGGTTCCGCTATAATGTTCGATGTCCATTTTTACCTTGAAAAATATTTTTTGCTGCAAATGACGTGAAATGGAAAAATCCCAAATTTGGGGTCGATAAAATTATTTTTATATGGTTTCAAGCAGGTCATTTGGACATCGGACAATATAGCGGAACCATGACGATATATACATAGGCCTATTACAGTATATATATTTATATGTGTATACAAAATAATTTGTGTTATTATATAAGTTTATAAGCTATATAATAAATAAATATTATTTTTCTTCATAGCACTAATTAGTTTTTATTTAAATTTATCTCTAAAGCACATATTGCCATCTTCTCTTTCAGAGTCTTGTACATCGTTACCTAACTAAATTTTCTATAACGTTAGGGTTAAGTTAATTTCATAAAATAAAACTTTAATGATAACGTTAAATCTAATTTGGTGATCAGATTTTTAGATTTTTGCAACCCGCACAACATTTTCATACTAATTTTTACCTGTTTCTGACGTCAGAAACATGACATTTGCATACTTTACAGTATTTTCACGCTCTCTCGTGGGGCTACATTAACATTCTGGTTAAAATTGTCAACAGTTTTGAAGATCCCATCTTGTGTTTATTCATGGAAAAGCACACACGACATTGGCAGCAAAATTCAAATTTTTTAAACAATAAATAAGTTGCTTTTGTTTTCCTGTTGTTTCCAGTGGCAGCACTTCCTAGACTGGTATATGTTTATTTTCTTACCCAGTGTTGTCAGATGGTAAATTTTTTTGTAAAATCAGCGATTTTTTAAACTCGTTTAAATTTTTTTTTTTTTCAATGCCAAAAATTGGCCAAAACCCAGTTTCCCTAAAAAAAAAACAACAGTTATACTTACTTTTCAACCAGTTGCGCTCCGTTACACCCCCTTTTGGCGATTTTCCTCAAAATTTTGACCATCTATCGGCGAATTTTAAAAAGTTAATCTGGCAACATTGTAAACCCGCCAGCTGTTCTGTAGTAGAGTTGTCAAATTTTCTAAAACGTGATTAAAAAATTTTATCTCGACATTTTTATGTATTTAATCTATAAATTAATTAACTTAACTTTAATATTTGTTAATTAATAAGTTAAAATGATAATTTTAAAGCGTTCTATTAATATATATCTACTAGTTTCAGTGGTAAGTAATTAGATTTATGTACAAATATACCCGGTGAATGGCCGCTAGGGTCATATTGGCAATATGTTCACGTATTTCAGCTTTTTATAACAGAAATTATCATGTTTTTACGTTTTAAATGACTTATTTAACGTGTTTTAAATAAGGAGCTTATGTTCATAGCCCGCTGGGAAGTTATGGGCCCCATAAGTTAACATTATGCCTATTAGAAAAAAATACGTTTTTCACTATTACAACCCGATTTCGTATTTTATGTAATTAAATTAGGAATTCTGGACATACTTTTGCGTGTTTTAAGAAAGAAATATTTAAAACCTATCCATTTAAATGGTAAATTTTGATTTATTTTATGATAATGATGTATGAAATTTGTTATTAATTGGTTTTTACATTGAAACCCGGTAAACGCCTCAAGGCATTATTATCATATCCTTGTTTCAACCGCAGCGAGTATGGTGGCTTGTAGATTTGATTTAAGGAAGTAGAGCACCGACCTTATATGTATCTCAAAAACTAGAAGTGTTTTGGTTTTAAATTTGGTGTCATTGTGTAGCTAAGGGTCGCACCTAGCCGTGATAAAAATTTCAAGATGTTTGACCGTCCCGAAAAAAAGAAAAAAAAATGTTAAAATTAACATTAAGCCTTATGGGCTTAAAATTTCAAAAAATAAAATAAAATTAATTTGCACGGTGACCTCCCAAATTTTTTATATATTTGAAATTGTCTGAAGCTGAAGTATCATTGTGCAAAATTTCAGCTTTTTGTGACGAGAAAAGTTTGAGTCTAAAATGCATGGCCGACGTCGATACCCTACTTCCTTAATTACTGCGGGCTATTGAGTGACCCCTGCTCCACACCTACAATATTTATTATCTTTTGCTTATAAGGTTTATGTACAAATTATGTGGCATCTCAAAGATACAGTAATTAGAAAGTGCATTTTTGTATACAGCGCTCTGAAATACCTTTGCATGTACAGTGTACAGCTCTGGCCAAAAGTTACCAAAGGATTTGTATAAGCACACGGAAAACATAAATTTAAGAAATTATTTAGATATCAATAACTCTTTAGTACTAAACAATAACTCTCTTGCAAAAAGTTTAAAGAGTAACTCGTTAGTACAAACGTAATTTCTTTAGCTAACTCTTTAGATTCTTAAAAGTTTAGTTTGTATCTAAAGAATTTATTATGAAAAAAGTCTAAATAGTAACTCTTTAGATAATTTTTTCCTTGCAACCCACAACCACACTGCAGTATATTATCTTTATAAGAAAACTCTGTGGCCGCCGCTGTCCCGTTCTTAAACTTTTGGTCATAGCTGTACATATCGGGTGTTTTCTTTCATGTTAAAATCGACGCCATATTGGAGCATTAAATAACATGGAATTAATAAGAAAAATTACACATTTTTCCAGTTTAAAAATACTTCACAATATTTTTGAGAGCATTAATGTTGTTAATAGCTTGAATTTCAAGCATAGGTATGTAAGAAAAGTAATAAATTTAACTGATTTTTCTCAAAGAAAAACAAAGTTTGTCCTATACTGCACAATGTTATTCATTACTCCAATATGGCCTCCAAGCGTATTAAATATGACTTCATGTGGATATACCTTATCTTGCATAAAATTTAAAATTTAGCACATGTTGTTTTATGTGGTCTATGTCTTTAAATATGACGTCACGTGCATATTGATACTTTGTTATATTTGGCAGGTGGTTATATCTACACTTATATCTGCCAAACAACAAAGTCCCAATAAGTCCTCAGCAGTCGATGACATCACCGACGTCAAGGACTTTAAGAAGTTACTGCGCACCAAGAACAATGTACTGGTACTCTTTGTGAGCACCACTAAGCGAGCTTACAATATGATCAGGATGTTCAGAGAGGCCGCAGAGGTCATCAAAGGGCAGGGTACCATGGTCTTCATTGATTGTTATGGGTGAGTTTAGATTTTTTTTTTTTTTTTTTTTTTTTTTTTTTTTTTTTTTTTTGCTTATTCCAAAAGACTCCTTGCACAATCTTGCACTTTGTAGCCATGTTTGTGGTGCCTAATGCATTGTCTAGCATAGGGGAAACAACATTTCTCCTCATTTTTCACATAAAAAGAGTTTATTTCAACTGAACGAATCTTTCTCATATTCTTCGAGCTTATTAGGAGCTAGAAATAAGGCTTTGATTGAGGTTTGAAGCTTCTTTTGCTATTAACAATATAAAAATGATGTGTTTGCTATGCTGGCCTATATGTATTCCTGACCAACAATATGGCGGCTCTTAAATATGAGTGCAACCTGTCTATAACGTCTAAGCATTCATGTTAAAGTTGACGCCATGTTGGATCACTCAATAACATGGGCAACATAGAAAAATAACACTTTTTGCCAGTTTAAAAATACTAAGCAATATTTTTTATGTTGAATTTCAAGTACGGTATGTGATAAAAATAATAAAAATTAGCTGATTTCTCAAAGAAAAACAAAGTTTGTTCTATGCTGAACAATGTTATTTATTACTCCAGTATGGCCTCCAAGTGTATTAAATATGACGTTATGTGGATATACCCTATATAATTTTTTAATATTTAACAAGATATTAAGTGTATCCACATGACGTCATATTTAACACGCTTGGAGGCCATACTGTAGCAATAAATGACATTGCTCAGCATAGGACAAATGTGGTTATTCTTAGTTAGTGAGAAATCTGTTAATTTTTATTTTTCTCACATACTATTCAAGCTATTAACAGCATTAAAAATCATGCTTAAACTGGCAAAATGTGTCATATTCCTATGCTGCCTATGTTATTGAGTGCTTTAACATTGCGTCGTTTTTAACATAAATTCAAACAGTCTCAAAATTCTATACAAACTAGCAAAAAATAATAATAAGTAATAATAATAATAATACTTCTTATCTTAATTGTTCATTATAAATGAGTTAACACATGTAATGCAATTTAAATGGAAATGTTATCAACAATTTTACAATTAAACTTGAAATGCTTTATCTTATCAGCTCTCCATGTTCCTAGCACATATTTTTATATCATTTTGTATTTTCTCGCGTTTTTACGTGTTTTACGAGACATTATCAAATTTTAATTAATAATTAAATAATTATAAATAGCAGACGTTCCAAAAGAGTGTTTAGTGATTTTAATAATAAATAAATAAATACTTGATGAATAAATAAATACTTTAATAAATAAATACTTGATGAATGAAAAAATGAAGGAATGAATGAATATAGTTTCGAGTCACTGCTGGGTGCATACGTGAAGTGTGAGAGAGAGCACAACACGTTGCATGATATAATTATGTTTACATACATTCCATGACAACGCACAGCATTCAGGAGGTGCATGATCGATGTGATTGCACTGACCAGACATTTCCACGGTTTCTCTAGGCTGTCATGGCAAATACCAGGCTGTGTATTTTAGCCATAGCTAGCTTGTGTATGTTTTTACATTAATTGTAAAGTCGTTAGCTTTCGATAAGACAGTTTCTTGACTGGGATTGGTGTAGCATGATAATACAATATGGCAAGCAAGAAATATATAGGTAATAATAATAATAAAGAAAAAAAATATGAATAAAAATTATATAAAAAAATAACAGACAATTAAAAAAAAAATTAAAAAAACTAAAATGAATAAAAAAAATGAAAAAATAAAATAAAAAACTGAAAAATAAATTTAAAAATAACGAAAAATGAAAATAATAATAATAATAAAATTGAAAAAAAAAAAATGAAAAAAAAAATAAGTTGTAAAAAAAAAATAAAAAAAAAAAACTAACGTAAAGTAACTTGTTATGTTACAGAGAGACAGGTAAGAAGACGTGCAAGAAGTTGAAGGTGAACCCTGAGCCGTTCATCATGAAGCATTACAAGGACGGTGACTTTCACAAAGACTACGACAGATTGCTCAGCGTGCAGTCCATCGTCGCCTTCATGAGAGACCCAACTGGCGACGCTCCCTGGGAGGAGGACGCGGACTCAGCCGACGTCGTACATCTAGCAGACATAGCGGTCAGTATATAGTGAGGCGTAGCACTTTAGTGACGCTACTTGTCTCTTCTATTTTTTTACAAATAGTTTGTGTGAGAGAGAGAGAGAGAGAGAGAGAGAGAGAGAGAGTACACCACGTACAGAGCTTATATCTGACACAATATGTTTATGTCATGTCCAGGCTCTGAACCGTGTGATAAAGAAAGACAACAAGCCACTACTGGTCATGTTCTACGCTCCCTGGTGTGGCTTCTGCAAGCAGTTGAAGCCAGAGTACTCGCAGGCTGCCTCGGAGCTGCGAGGTCAAGCCATATTAGCAGCCATCGACGTCAATAGACCTGAGAACTCTGCAGTACGTCAGCTCTACAATATCTCAGGCTTCCCTACCTTGTTGTTCTTCCAGTAAGTATGTGTGAGGGAGAGAGGGAACCATTTATATCACAAAACGCTTGATGGGACTTACATAAATAACTTTAGTTTGTTTCAAAACCCAACTGTAGCTCCGTAGCATTAATCAGAAATTAAGATTTATGCAACCCGCACAACATTTTCATACTAATTTTTGCATGTTTCTGACGTCATAAACATGAATAGTCACTTAAATTGCATACTTTACAGTATTTGCACACTCTCCCATGGGGCTACATTAACGTTCTGGAAAAATTTTCAACAGTTTTGCAGATCTCATTTTGTGTGTATTCAATAAAAAAGCACATTTTTTTTATGTGACCTATGGCTTTAAGCTTGATATATGTTTAACTCTTGTTGCACAGGAATGGTGAGATGAAGTTCACATACGAGGGTGACAACAAGAAAGAGGCCTTGGTCAGTTTTATGAAGAACCCTGAGCAAGTACCTGAGAAACCCAAGGAGGAAGAATGGTCTGAGACAGCAAGTAACGTCTTACATCTGACGGAGGCTACCTTTGAGGAGACTATCAAGGTCTGTCTGTCTATATATTAGACTAGATCCTAGTGATGTAAAAACGAAAGTGACATTTAAAAAGCAAACTTTTCAAGCAAACATTCACAAACATTTAAAAATGTGGGAACTTTTGAAACGTGTAAAAATTATCTAAAATCGAATTTTAATTAGTTTTAACAATAAAATAATTACTGTAGCATAACAAAAAAAAAATTATTATTTTTATTTTATTTTTTTATTTTTTTCAAAATATAATTTTTTTTCCAAAAATTAAAAAAATATTTAAATGAAATTTTGTACAACTAAGAAACGTTGAATAACTTAAAAAGCATAAATAAACATGTTAAAACACATTGTTGGGTTAATTAGTATCTGCAATTAATCTATTGGCTCTTTTACCCCACGTATATTTGATTTTTTGTAATGTTTGCATGCGAACCTTCACTCTTTTACATCACTAATTATTATTGTTTACAGGACCACAGCTCAGTGCTGGTGATGTTCTACGCCCCCTGGTGTGGCCACTGCAAGAAGATGAAGCCAGAGTACGAGGCTGCCGCAGTCAAAATGTTGGAACGAAATGTAAGCATGCTTTTACTGCAGTGATTTTAAAGAAAACTAATTTGCATAAGGTGTCAATGCAGTTTTGAGGCAGTTATATATAGCGTATGCACATGTTGTCATATTTAATATGCTTGGAGTAACAAGGGCTTTCAAAAAAAAAAAAAAAAAAAAAAAAAAAAAAAAAAAAAAAAAAAAAAAGACGTTTTTCAACGCCTCTGCGTTTAAAGCAAGCATCTACAATTTCCAGATTTCCGACAAAACGACTATCTACACTTTCCAAGCAGCGCTGTAACTCAACTAGCGGCCATAAAGTTAAAATTGCAGATGCTTGGCAGCGGAGAAAGTAGATAGTCATTTTGGGTTTGGCTGGAAATCTGGAAAGTGTGGATGCTAGCTTTTGACGTAGAGGCATTGATACGTAAAAGCTAGTTATTTTAGCATTGTTTAAAACGCAGCTATAGTTTTTTCTTTGGAATAAATGAATAGGTGATAAAAAAAAAATGTTTCAAAATATATTTCAAGCTTTATTATTTCTTTAGAAATAGCTTCTCCTTTTTTTTTATTATTATTATTATTATTTTTAGTTGGCTACCCCTCCCCCCGCCAATGTGTTTTTTAAGGGGGGGGGAGCTTGGGAAAATTTTGAAACCCTGGAATAATGTTGCTCAACATAGGACAAACTTTTTTTTTTTTTTTTTTTTTTTTTTGAAAAATCAGTTATTTATTATTCACAGTAATTAAACAGTAGGTTATCTCCTATACTGAGAATGTCAGATCAGTTCCGCGCGCCAATTGACACTGCGGAAGCAGTACTAACTAGATGCATGACGTTACTTCAAATGACGGCGTCTAGTTAGTACCGCTTCCGCAAGTCGCAATTGGCGCGCGGAACTGATCTGACATTCTCAGTATAGGAGATAACCTACTGTGATTTGTAGTATTTTTCTCACATAATTGAAATGCAAGCTATTAACAACATCCAAAATATTGCTAGTTGCTATTATCCAAAATATTGTTAGTGTTTTTAAACTGTTAAATAAATATGTAATTTTTCCTATGACCCCCATGTTATTGAGTGACTTAAACATGCTAACACCCTATATGTAACGCAGGTTGCAGGGAAGTTAGGGGCAGTGGACGTGACAAAGCAGGCGTCGCTGGGCACCAAGTTCAACGTCAAAGGCTACCCCACGGTCAAGTACTTCAAAGATGGAGAGTTTAGCTACGACGTCAATATGAGAGACGCTGAGAAGATCGTGGACTTCATGGCAGACCCCAAACAACCTCCCCCTCCACCTCCACCTGAGACACCCTGGAATCAGGAGAAGTCAGAGGTCGTTCACCTCAATGATGAGAACTTTAAGACCTTTCTTAAGAAGAAGAAACATGTCTTGGTTATGTTTTACGCTCCTTGTAAGTAGATCAACGTGACTTTGATTTTATTGAATTGTTTTAAATTAATAGGTTTATATAATATTTGTGTGTGAATATGGGTCTACATCTCTTCACTATGGTATGGTTTTCTAGCAGCCTTTTTTTTTTTTTTTTTTTTTTTTTTTTTTTTTTTTTTTTCATAAAAAAATTCCTAATATTTATTTAACCAATATGGTTAATTTTATCTTACTTACTTACTTACTTACTTACTTACTTACTTACTTACTTACTTACTTACTTACTTACTTACTTACTTACTTACTTACTTACTTACTTACTTATTTATCTCATATCTATCTATCTATCTATCTATCTATCTATCTATCTATCTATCTATCTATCTATCTATCTATCTATCTATCTATCTATCTATCTATCTATCTATCTATCTATCTATCTATCTATCTATCTATCTATCTATCTATCTATCTATCTATCTATCTATCTATCTATCTATCTATCTATCTATCTATCTATCTATCTATCTATCTATCTATCTATCTATCTATCTATCTATCTATCTATCTATCTATCTATCTATCTATCTATCTATCTATCTATCTATCTATCTATCTATCTATCTATCTATCTATCTATCTATCTATCTACCATATCCACTCACCCCTATGCTGTCTGCTTGCAGGGTGTGGCCACTGTAAGAAGGCTAAGCCAGAGTTCACAGTCGCTGCAGAGAAATACAAAGACGACTCCAAAGTAGAGTTTGCTGCCGTGGACTGTACAGCTCACTCTGCCGTCTGCTCTGCTTACGAAGTGAAGGGATATCCCACCATCAAGTACTTCCATTACTATAACAAGGAGATAACGAGCTACTCTGGGGGCAGAACTGTAAGTATATGGACTAGGTGGCTTATGTATTGTTACGTGTGTTGACGCATAAGTAAAGTTGGAACAAATGGAACCATTAACCCAATTTTAACATTACGTTTATGAGAAAGAAAAAACTTTCTTCCCCTCCCTTCTCCCCCCTCGCGATTTTTGATAAAACTTCTTCACTAAAGGTACGTACTACTTTAGAGTAGGAGTTTTTTTTTTTTTTTTTTTTATGAATTTAAATTAAGTTTAGGCTGCTGTGCCCAAAAATGCAATCCAAAAAATTCTATCTCAAAAACTCTCATCACAACAGAGTGTCAAAGTACCGCAAAATGCCCCGCCCCCTATGATAATGAGTATATTTGAACCCTGATTTTGACCCACTTTAAATTTTTTTTCAGAGGTTAAAAAATACTAGCTTGTTCTTCGTGTTAACTTTTAATGAAAAAATATTTTTCAGTTTTTTCTATAACAAATGTTCCGAGAAAAAAATGATCGCAAATTGACCCATGTTAACTTGAATATGCGATTTTCAATCTTTCTTTCTTTTTTTTCTTTTTTTTTTCTCTCTCTCTGTAAATGTCTCGTAAAAATCGTTTAAAAAGTCAAATTAATTAAAACTTGATCTAGAGAACAAGCTAGTATTTTTTGTTTGGAAGTTGATCAAGAAAAATTTTGCTCAACTACTCACTTAAAGGAATAAACCAGAGAAAAACATAAGCATTTATATCACAAAACACTTGATGGGATATAAATAACTTTAGTTTGTCTCAAAAACCAACTGTAGCTCCGTAGCAGTGATTAGAAAATTTAGATTTATGCAACCTGCACAACATTTTCATACTAATTTTTGCATGTTTCTGACGTCATAAACATGAATAGTCACGCAAATTGCATATGTTACAGTATTTTTACGTTCTCTCATGGGGCTACATTAACATTCTGGTAAAAATTGTCAACAGTTTTCCATTCTGTGTTTAAGCATTAAAAAGCATATGTTGTATTCTGTGGTCTATGGCTTTAATATTGTTTACTAACGTTGTTTGCCAGGCCCCAGAGTTCATCGCCTTTATGCAAGACCCACAGAACCCCCCTGCACCTCCAGCACCTCCCTCCCCTCAAGATGAATGGGGTGACCTCCCTGGGGCTTCCAGCCTGCTACATCTGAGTGACGCTAGCTTTGCATCTTGCAAGACAAAGAACTGGTGCTCGTTATGTTCTACGCTCCATGTGAGTAATTAATAATCTGCTAGCATCAATCAATATTGATTTGTATTCACGTTAGCAGCTTCAGTAGCCAGTTCAATGTAATCCTGGTGACGAGCTGATTACATTGAACTGGCTACTGAAGCTGCTAACATCAATCAATATTGATTTGTATACAAGTTAGCAGCTTCAGTATCCAGTTCAATGTAATCCTGGTGACGAGCTGATTTCATTGCACTGGCTACTAAAGCTGCTAGCATCAATCAATATTGATTTGTATACAAGTTAGCAGCTTTAGTAGCCAGTTCAATGTAATCCTGGTGACGAGCTGATAACATTGAACTGGCTACTGAAGCTGCGTACTTAATTCTAAGCATATTTACAAACTGTACCTGATGTTATATAGGGTGCGGACATTGCAAGTCTATGAAGGCAGACTACGCTGCCGCTGCAGCCAAAGTGAGATCTGACGTCACAGGCGCCTGGCTAGCGACGTTAGACGCCACACAAAACCCCAACTCTCAGAAACTTTACGAAGTACGAGGCTTCCCCACTCTAAAATTGTTCAGACGTGGCAAGTTCGTTGCTGATTACAACAAAGCAAGAAAAACAGAAGATTTTGTGACGTTTATGACGTCACCTCCGTCAAGTAAAGACGAACTGTGATTAGTGGTCGTTAACAATTAAATTAAAGACATAGAACACTTTTAACAAAAAATTTGTTTAACATATAAACATTGATTTTGACCAATTATTAATTTCTTATTTATTTTACATTTACAATTTAGCGTATTTACGTCACAGCTGGAGCGTAAAACAAGCAAGCTGTGACGTCATAAAAATGAATCTGACATTTTCTGACTAAAATAAATCTGGCCAAATTAATGTTGATATTAGACTTTTTTTTTTTTTTTTTTTTTTTTTTTTTTTTTTTTGTTAAAAGTATTCTATACCTTTAAAAATTAGCACAAAATAAATTTTTATATGTATGAAAGAATTAATATTAATTATATAATTAAGTAATTGATAACAAAAAAAAAATCTTCAAATGAGAAAGAGCTTAAAATTTTTATCAGGCAAATTTGTAATAATATAAAAAAATATCAAAATTTTTATTAAAGGCCCACAGACCCCCTGTTTTTTTTTTTTTTTTTTTTCTTTTTTTTTTTTTTTTTTTTTTAGCAAGGGTGTGTGTAAAGTATTAATATGTCCGATAAATTTAGTAAATTAAATCGAGTGTACGTCATATTTAATGCGCTTAGACGCCATACTGGAGTAATAAATAACATTGCTCAGCATTGGACAAACTTATAGTTTCTCTTTAATGAGAAATCAGTTTAATTATTATTTTTCTCACATAATTTAAATTCAAACAACATCAAAAATATTGCTTAGTATTTTTAAACTGGCAAAATTGGATATTTTCCTATGTTACCCATGTTATTGAGTGATCCAACATGGCGTTGACTTTAACATGAATGCAAACATGTTATAGTATTTTCAGTATAGTAATTTTAATGTAATTTTAATCAAAATTTTTAGAAAAAAATATATATAACAATTCATTATATGTATTTTTATTCATATTTTCATTTGTTTTGATAAATAATCTAAAGGTACAAATAAATTGGTGGTCAAAATCAATCAATCAACAATCAATGATTTACAAGCTTGCCTGATAAACAATGTGTACGTGACGAACTTTCAATATTTTAGAAATTTCAAATTTTATTGTCAAATTTTTTGGTATTTTACATTTTTTACATCGAAATTATTCGTAAAGTAAAGTATGGCTTAGGAAAACTATGAAGGAACTTTATAAACTGTACAAAATAGTAAAAAGTATCTGGTTTTGAAATATTAAGAATTACATTCAGACCTGATGACGTCAGAGTGACTGCACATTTCGTTTGTCTTTTTTAAAATTTGCGCGATCGCCGAGATCAATTCCCGGTGAAACTTACACTTTCAAAAAAAAAATATATATATATATATACTGTATATCAGATCTTCCGGATAGAAATGTCGTTGTAGAGTTTTTTTGCCATGCGACTATGAGCTCTATGAAAAGAACAGGTAAGATTCAAGGTCGCATCACAAAAAAAACTCTACTACGACATTTCTATCCGGAAGACTTGATATGCAAGATGATATTTTCCAGCCATCAAAACGTGAAAAATACCGGAAATAAATAATTAAATCTTGCAGAAGACAAATGAAATGCGCAACTGTTGCTTTACGTCATCTTTCAGCTACTCAGACGTGACGGAACTTTTTTTTTTTTTTTTAACTTTTTTTTTTTTTTTTTTTTTTGTAATTAAAATTTTGTTTGTCAATTTTTTTTTCAGTAGATTATTTTTTATTTTTTTATTTTACTTGCTAATATATTTTTTTCTACTAGCTAACTTTTTTTTTTTTTTTTTTTTTTTGCTAACATTTTTTTTTTTAACTTGATAACTATTTTCCCTCTTTTTTTTTCTTATGTAACATTTTTTTTTTTTTTTTCTTGCGTTTCTTTTTTTTTTTTTTTTTAACTCGATAATTTTATTTCCAGCCTAACAAGTAAGTGTATATCAACTTGAACCACATCATTTGTGCAACATTTAACATAGATTTGTTTTTCTGTTATTTGTAGGAAAAAGTGAAAACATACGTATAAGATGTGCTATGTTTTCCACATAAAACTGATGGATAAATATATTTCAAATTAATACACAGCCGTTTGAAGTCAATAAGGTGTGTACGCATGACGTCATTCTGGGTGCTTTTCGATGCTCTTCTTGAGCAATGAATAACATTGCTCAGCATAGGACAAACGTAGTTTTTGGCTATTTTCTTTGGTAAATTAGCTATTTTTTGGTTATTATTATTTTTCTCGCATACTTGAGGTACTAATTCAACCTGTTAACAGCATCAATGCCCTCAAAAAATTGCGAAGTATTTTAAAACTTGCAAAATGTGCCATTTACCTATACTGGCCAATGTTCTTTAGTACTCACTTATGACGTCGACTTTAACACCCATACACACTTCAGCTGGAAAAAAAAAAAAAAAAAAAAAAAAGAACAAGAAAAAAAAAAGAACAAGAAAAAAAAAAGTTCCATCAAGTCTCGGGGTAATATTTAAATCCAAACATTTTAAAAATCTAAAAATAATTAAAAAATAAATTTACAATTCCATTTTTTTTTTTTTTTTTTTTTTTCAATCATAAAAACTTGTATACATGAAAAAAAGAAAATGAAAAAATGAATTAAAAATTGCCGTGCAGTTTTGTGTGCTCTCTTGTTAATAATAATTAAAATAGACTTTAAAAATTAAAAATAAATTAAAATGTTAATATATAAAATATATAAATACTTTTTATTGTATTTTATGTTACAAAATAACAAATTATATAAATTAATAAATAATTTTAATATATTTTTAATAATATTATTTTAATAACTTAAAATTGTAAGTTAAAAATTAAAATAAAATATATTGTGTTGTTTTTATATGTGTTTTTAAAGAGTAAGTTCAGGGGTTTCTGCAATGTTAGATAATGAGAAGAACTGTTTGTAAACTCACATATTACGACCCAAAGCCCTTCAGTAGCCCCGCAAACTTGTGAGATATGCAACCCATCCCGTATCTTTTATGTCATAGATACGGCTTTACTATAAGGTGTATCCACATGACGTCATATTTAATATACTTGGAGGCCATACTGGAGTAATAAATAACGTTGCTCAGCATAGGACAAACTTTGTTTTTCTTTGAGAATTTTTTTTTTTCCACATACTTGAAATTCAAGCTATTAACAACATCAATGCTCTCAAAAATATTGCTGCAACTCACAAAATGTGTTATTTTTTCTATGCTGTCCATGTTATTGAGTGATCCAACATGGCGTTGACTTTAACATGAATACAAACACATTATAGGGTGTATGCAGATGCGCTTGGAGGCCATACTGGAGTAGTGAATAACATTGCTCAGCATGGGACAAACTTCATTTAAGCCAATTTTCTTTGGGAAATCGGTTAATTTTTTTTTATTGCTATTTTTCTTACATACTTGCGATACTAATTCAACATATTTACAGCATCAATACTCTCAAAAATATTGCATATTGGTTTTAAGCTGGCAAAATGATTTATTTTCCTATGCCACCCATGTTATTGAGTTATCCAACATGGCGTTGACTTTAACATAAATACATACACACTATAGATGTTAAAACAGGTTGCATATCTCGCAAGATGATCGCAAGTTTGCGGGGCTACTGAAGGGCTTTGGGTCATCATATGTGAGTTTAAGAACAGTTCTTGTCATTATCTAACATTGAAGAAACCATCTTTTAAACACTGAACTTTAATTTTAAATAAAGTTAATTGGTGAGGGACAAATGTAGTTAATTAGTGTTTAGATATCACATTATCAAATGTTAAAAAATAATAAAAATAAAATATTAAACTTAAAAGGTGATCGGAAATAGTTAAAAACTGAACTATATATTTTCACAACAATTCTTTGTATATTCTTTATTTCCAGCAAAACTTACGTTATAATTTGCAAATAAAATCGAGTAAATTACATAAATAAATTTTGAAAAAAAGATCGATTAAATTTTAATTTTAAAAAGGTTTCTAATTTCATTAAAATTTTCCGCTAAAATTTAAATTTCCCATGTTATCTTTAAAGTGTATTAACTTAAATATTTAATCGTGTGTTCAAATGTTTGACGTAACTAAACTTTTAAGTAACATTTCTTGTTTAATTTGTGTTATTATTATAATTAGCGACCGTCTAGTTTGCGAGATATCAGTCGGTCACCTACCCCCATAAATATACACATCACTTTGCTTTATGTATTTAAATTTTAAAGTAAAAACACTGACTGTTTGAAGAATTATTTTAGCTATACTTTTGCAACGTCTGCTATTCTATAGCAAATGTTTCAAAATTGTGTTTAATGATAAAATAAACAAACTGACAGCCCAACAATACTAACAAAGTGCTAGCAGACGACTTTGTGTTCCTGTCTACATTTAACATGCTTTCTTATGGGGCAATGAAGCAGTTATAACTTTAGTTAAAATCATTTCTTGGAGCTGAAATTTTTACTGTAGCTTACTGAGCCTCAAAGCTTTTGTTTTCCTGAATTTTAAATCAATTTATTTGCCCATTTTTTTACTCAATTGACTTGAAATTCAGGAAAACAAAAGCTTTGAAGCTCAGTAAGCTACAGTAAAAATTTCAACTTTGAGAAATAATTCTAACTCAAGTTATAGCTGCTTCATTGTCCCATAAGAAAGAATGTTAAATGTAGACAGGAACACAAAGTCGTCTGCTCTAGCACTTTGTTAGTATTGTTGAGCTGTCAGTTTGTTTATTTTATCACTAAATTTGGCAACGTTTGTTTGTCAATTCACTAATTTAAAAAGTAAATCAATATGTTTTTTACTGAAATATTTTGATATAAATTTTTTTACTTTGATCATGAGGTTCCTGATTAATCTTTAATTACTGAAGCTTTACATGCATTTATAAAATATTAAATTAAATAATAATCAAATGTATTAAACAATTTCTAAATAAATATATGATACTTTTGTTGAAAATAATTAAGTTTCGAACTTTTTTATATCCTTATACTTACTGTCCTTACAAGCTGGCCTTTCAAGGTCAACCCGGCTTGGTATCGAACGCCCAACCTCCAGCGTGCCAAACGAGCACGCTAACCACTACACCACACAAATATACTATTGCAAATATATTATTGCCTTATGCCTACAATATTGCCATATCGCTGGCAGCTCGACTAAATGGGGAAAAAGCAATTTTCATGAACCGCGCGAGATGGTGAATATAATTATACACGTTTCACGGCCACCGCGAGTGGCAAATAAGCTATGCTCACAGCACAGCACATGACATTCGCCGTAAAAGGTGTATGCGGATGACGTCATATATATTGCGCTTGGACGCCATATTGGAGTAGTGCATAACATTGCTCAGCATAGGACAAACTTCATTTTAAGCCAATTTTCTTTGGGAAATCGATTAATTTTTTGTTATTGTTACTTTTGTCACATACTTTAGATATACTAATTCAACATATTTACAGCATCGATGCTCTCAAAAATATTGCATAGTGGTTTTAAACTGGCAAAATGATTTATTTTTCTGTACCAGGATATTATATATATATATATATATATATATATATATATATATATATATATATATATATATATATAATTATATTAATTATATATATATTCGTGTAGCTATAGGTATCAATAAATCAATATTAAAAGAGAAATAAATCAAAGTCAATGCTTATAATAATCTCCATATATTTGACACAATAAAAATATAATTTCAAAAAGTAACAAAAAATAAAATACAAATTTTATATAAAAATTTGGCAACATTATAATAATATACTATGTGATATTTTTTTTTTCTTCGGAAAAAATTTCTTATAAAAAAAACTTTAATATCATTTTTACTATAGGATTGTGTTTTTTGAGTTGTGTAATATCCTTACAAACCTGAAAATCAACGTTGATTTGTCCAGAGTCATTGATTTCTAATTTATTTTCCATTCACAAAATATCACGAGCGGTCAATGACGTCACAGCTCGCCTGGTCCACGCGCGCGTAAAACAAGCGAGCTGTGACGTTAATGACCACTCGAGCAATTTTGAGAATGGAAAATAAATTAGAAATCAATGACTTTGGACACATCAACGTTGATTTTCAGATTTGTAAGGATATTACACAACTTTTTTGTTCAAGATGTTCTACGTTTTTAAGATGTTCAGCACAATTACCTATGAATACAAAATAGCAACATTTGTGATCTTACATAACAAAATTATTAAATGCAGCATAATTAAATTACGCGAAATAATTTTTTCTTATAGTAAACATTTACAAAATAAATTACAAAAGTATAATATGCTTCATTTAGCATAAATATCGCTCAAAGTCGCATAAATAATTATGCTGTACATACAACATTATGCTGTTTTACCATAATTATTATTCAATATTGCATAAATTATGTTGTTATCAATAACTGTTGCTGAAAATGCGTTAGTAATTATATGTATTTTTTAATTTTGATTTGTACAGCACAGTGACATTGTTACGTCCAAACAGATACAACTATTGTAAAGTAACTATATATATATATTACAACATGGGTAAAGAAGGAGCTGACGTCAAACATCAAAATATTATGTTGTTAATCTGAATATGTTGTACAAAATAATTTATGTTCCGCATATTAAGATGGGTCATTATTTTAAATTTTATAGAGAAAAAAGGTGGAAATTTAAGGATGGGTTTTGAAAACAATCTCCTAAAATTTGAAGTAAAGTGGTAACATTTTTACGTTTTACTTGTTTTTTTTTTTATTATTATTATTATTTTTTTTAATAATATTTTGCAAGTTTTTTTCCCTTCATGAGGGCTATAGTTCAAAATAGAGAGCATATAGTTCGATTGTTTTGTGTCTAAATTTAAATCTTACAACTATAATTTCCGGCTCAGGACTCGTCACATCGCCTCGATCTATAGCTTTTTGTCGCATATATATTGCGTGTCTCCAGGATTTAAATATGAAAATTCTAAGTAATAACAATTTATGGATCTGAATAGAAAACTTGTGAAAATAGGTTTAGTGAGAAACTAATTAAACTGACAGCTCAACAATACTAACAAAGTGCTAGCAGATGACTTTGTATTCCTGTCTACATTTAACATGCTTTCTTATGGGGCAATGAAGTAGCTATAACTTGAGTTAGAATTATTTCTCAGAGCTGAAATTTATACAGTAACTTGCTGAACCTCGATGTTGTTATTATGCTTTTTTTAGCTTTTTTTTTTTTTTTTTTTTTTCCTGACGAAAACAACATAACAATAACAATATAATTTTTTTTCTTACTAAGAAAACAAAAGCTTTGAGGCTCAGTAAGCTACAGTAAAAACTTCAGCTCTGAGAAATAATACGAACTTGAGTTTTCATTGCTTTAATTGCCCCATAAGAAAGCGTACAGGGATACAAAGTCATCTGCTAGCACTTTGTTAGTTATTGGGCTCTGAGTTTATTTTCTCACTAAACCTACTTGCTCACCAAAAAAAAAATGTATGTAGTGAGAGTACTTGGGTATTTTCTAAAGACTTTACCTCAAATATAAACACTGGATACGTATATAAAATTACCAAAACAAGATGAGATCTTAAATCAATCCCCTTTTTCTCGTATTCTAATCAAGTGATACGAATAAAATTTAAAATACATTGACTTCGATATTACATTGATTAAAGCATTATTCACATGACGCGTAAATTTGACGCGTGTCAACGTGCGTCGACGCGCGTTACAAAGCTTTGTAACTAAAACCAACTAAACAAACAACTAAACAAACTAACAAACAAACAAACTAAACAAATGGAGCCGTTCACATGTAATTTTCAAAAACCATGTGAACGGCTCCATTTGTTTATATTGTTCCAACTTTGTTTCGCGCGTCGACGCACGTTGACGCGCGTCAAATTTACGCGTCATGTGAATAATACTTAACTGTAAGATTTTGGTGTTTAGTTGGTCAAAACTGATTGAGAAAAGGGTTGTAAAAATCTCTAAATTTTGTTTTGGCAAACGTGTACCTTATTGCCTGTCAAACAGCACAGATTGAGAAAATGTGATTGAGAGAGCCTCTTATTTTATATAATATGATCTAACTTTACTTACTTACTTACGTAGCTACATACTTATAAGTACTATATACGAACATGAGTATAAATGTGCATAACATATAATTATATAATAACAAGCCTGTACGGAAAAGCGCGGGACACTTTTGAATTACTTGCGGGCCAAAGCACCTCTTAGCCTCTTCGTGAATAAAATGTCTAAATATATATACACACAAAAAAAAATTAAAAATGTGTTTAGAGGAAAATATAAAATAGTAAATTTTCAATTGTTATTTGCAATAAAATTAAACATAAATTTTAGAAAATTACAGTTGATCTTCAGAAAAAAAAGAGAGAGGGAAAAGAAAAAATATTACATCAGTATTTTCAAAAATTCAAATCTTTTTCAAATTACTTTTTTTTTTCTTTCTTTTTTTTTTTGAAACACAACTTTTTTTATTAATTTTGTAAATTTTTAATAGTTTTTTTTTAAATGTCAATATAAACGGACAAATATTTTTGTTTTTTTATTCATAATTTAGAAGTAACTTTAAATGTCGAAAAATTGTCCAAACAACATTATATGTTTATAAACTTCATAAATCATATTTTAAAATCAGTTATTATAATATTTTTATTTTATATGATTTAAATTTGATAAAGGCGATATGAAGGCCAGGCAAGAAATTCAAATTGAAGTCTAAAATTTGAGGCAGTTTTTCCAGTACAGGCAAGACACTAAAAGTTAAAATTTACATATTTGCATACATTTTGTTATACATACATGCCTATGTATAAATACAAAGTATATGCTTATATACATAAACACGTACATATATATATGTATATACATTTATTATATAGGGTGTATATAACTGATCGGTTTTGTTACCAACACATCAGAGTTAGAGTGCCCATCAAGTGTGACTTTTTTTTTTTAATAAAATCATGAAGTGCTTTCAAAATGCATACATCACATTAAAGATCTGTATTTAACATTTTAAATTTGTAAACGTCAATCAATTAAGATATGATTCTGTTCTATCGGAAGTTAAAAATATACGAACAAAAAACACTTATAACAGCAGAAGAAAAGATTTATTACATTTTCCCCCTCTAAAATTAAGAAATTTAGATTTATTGATTTTTTTTTTTTTTTTTTTGCAAAAAAAAAAAAAAAAAAAAAAAAAAAACTACATAATATTGCTGTTTATAATATTCAAAATATTAAATAAAGATCTTCAATATGATATGTCAAAAGTATACATTTCCAATGTGTTTCTGTATTTTATTTGCATAACATATATAAATTGTCAAGAACTTTATGGACACTCTGTGTGTGTGTGTGTGTGTGTCAATCAAAGGTGATTTATTGTAATGACGTAATAGTCCAATATTGACGTGATATTTTCTGCGTGATTGTCCTATGTCATCTTTATATTTACGGCGTGATTGTCCTATATGTTCAGACACACTTCTGCATTTGTATGTCGAAGTGACGACCTTCTAGACACAGGAAGCGGAAGTCCAGCACTTGACCTGCAGACAGACCAGGAGAACAGAAGTGGAAGACCTGTGTGTCAGTGGGGTCTGCAAGGAACTTGAACACGGGCTGTCCTGAGCACGAGAACAGGGCTGTCGCATCGTCTGTAACCACAACATTAGGTGCACATGTTAAAATAATATTGGTATTTATATATTTTTTTAAATTACGTAATTTATTCTGCAATAATTCATATTTATTATGAAGCAAAAAAAAATAATAATAATAAATAAAAAAAAGTTGCTATATTGTAATAAGTATTAACATAAAAAAATTTAGTTATTAATTAATAACTTCGGTTTGTCTCTTCATCTATGCAAAGAACAATATATATATATATATATATATATATATATATATATAATAGAAACATATTGTTAAATAAATTTTAAATATGTAATTTATGCCGCATTTCTATAGAGCGCAAATGTTATTATTTTGTAATAATATGTAATTAATAATTAACTATGTTGAACATCTTAACGACTATTATGCTATGTAGTGTAATCACTATAAAATATAGCACACATTACGTTTGTATGCATAAATGTTTCTGCACTGAGCTGGAATAATTATTACGTGTTTATTTTTGTCGTTTTTTTTTTTTTTTTTTTTTTTTTTTGTAATCGTAGTTTTTAATTATTTTATTACGATATAGTGTGCAAATATACAAAACTGTGTATAATAAAACTTATTAAATAATCTTGTTCTATGAAAACCAAAAAGAAATATAAAAAATAAATATAAAATTATAATTAAATAATTGTTATAGATTGTATGCGCATGACGTCATACTAAATGTGCTTCGACGCCATACTGGAGCTCAGCATAGGATGAAAGTGTTTTTTTAAAGGTAAAATAATGTTGTTCTCAATTTTTGTTTTTATTACATGAAAATGTGTCATTTTTTCATATCAACCTAAGTTATTTAGTGCGCACATATGGCGTCGTCTTTTGTTTGAATGCAACCACCCTATGAGTATTCAATTTAAATAATCGTTATTATTATTAGTTTTCTTATTCGATTTATTATCTATTTTAATTTTAAATATTTCCACTGACGCCTGCAATATGATGCAGGGTAGGCTTTTTGTTGCGCACTGCGGTACGAAAAGTTGCCTAAGATACAGGAGCTCTCACGTCAACATTTTATAAGACTCGTATCGTCAAAAAAAGACGCAAAAAGTGAGTCTAAAATAACATGTACTTGCAGACCCTATATCAGTCTACCTATTTGTTTACCTATCCTAATTAGTTTGTTTTTGTTAATTAGATATATGGACCTGCTGTGAACCTAATACGGACTAATTTATCATTATATACATAAAGTGAGATAGCTAAAACTTAATATTTCGTTGTCTTTAGTGATTTTGCTTGATCGCTCCAAGCCCCAAGTTCTACTTCTTGTAAAAATTAAAATTTTACAAGGAAAAAAACAAAAAAAAAACTTACAAATACTCCCCTCCATTAAACTTGAAAAATAGTGGAAATGAAGTTTAAAAAAATCTTAAAAAAGAGTAAGACAATGCCTTGTCACTTTACTTATTATATGCTATTATAACATATTTATTATGCAATATAGCATAAATTTTGCTGTATTGATCAAATTATTTGCTGAAAATGAGCTAGCATAATTATTACAATTTTTTTTTTTTTTTGTCTGTGAAAGTCCGCATTTTTACCCATATATATTTATACTAAAGAAATTAAGGGAAATTGGTCTATTATGATACTAACCAGCGTTGATTTCAGCCGAATTGTTTTGCTCCAGAGAAGAGTAATAATTTGTAGAGTTCTCTAGTGGAGGTCTGAGCTCCAAGTCCAGATGCTCACCAGACTGTATGTATTCTGTCTGCTCGAGATATGGCGAGTAACCTTCTACTTCTGCCGCGTGGTCTAAGTCATCTATGTTGGACTTTGCCGCATTCTGTTCTGCTTCTGTCTCACTCTCTAACTCTTGATCCTTTGATTTAGGCGCAACCTCACGCAGTTCTGGCTGATTATTCGACTTGTTTTCATCTATATTAGACTGAGGGGAAGCACCTTGTTGTTCTGCTTCAATTTTTACGTCTGTTTGATCCAGATTTGATTGAGAGTTTTCTGCTTGGATATCGGTGTCCATGCGATCTAATTCAGATTGAGCTGTAAAATCTCGTGATTCTAACTCATACTGTTGTACATTAGGCTGTTCAGACAGTTCAGAAGACAGCTCAGGATCATATCCGTGGAGAATACTTTCTTTCTTATGAGATTTTGTCAACAGATCTAATTTTTTCTTAGACTCTTGAAGTTCTTGAGATCCTTTTCTTGTTGGTTCAGCAGAAACCTGTAATCACAATTGACAAAACGACTTACAATCAAAAAGGAAAAGACAGAGAGAGAACAAGAAATTTAAAGGCATGGACAACATGAAACAACACGTTCTTTTTAATCATTAAACTCAAAATGGGATCTTAAAAACTGATGACAAATTTTACCTAATTATTAATGTATAGCCCCACGAGAGAGCGTGAAAAAACTGTAAAGTATGCAATTTGCGTGAATATTCATGTTTACAACGTCAGAAATAGGCAAAAACTAGTATGAAAATGTTGTGCGGGTTGCATAAATTGAAATTTTTTATCACTGCTACGGAGCTACAGTTGGGTTTGGAGACAAACTAAGGTTATCACATCAAGTGTTTTGTTATGTAAATGATAATGTTGCCTATGTCTTTAAATGCATACAGTGCTCGATAAAAAATTGATTTCTATATTGGCATTTGGAAATAAAATATACTTAAATGGAGTTTTTTTTTTTGTCATTTGAAATGTCCATCTGTTTGCACGTCCATTGTGTATCCGTAACCCAATAGTGATTTTTTTAATAAAATGATACATTTTTCCATTTTTTTTTTTTTTTTTTTTTGCAAAGTGTTTTTACATATTTAAATTATTTTACGTAACGACAATTACGCATGAATAGGTGGGGAATAAAAAAAATTATTTCAAAATTTCATTTATATTGTTAAACGTTTAATATTTACTATGTTTAGTAATTTATACTTTTCCTGATGATAATAATTCCTTTATCAATTATTGTGATAATAATAATAATAAAAACTAGACCATGGTATGTTGTAACTTAACTTGTTTCTATGAACCGCCTAACTAAATAAAGTGCATTTCAGCATTTTTTGAATCATTGATTATTACGGCGTGGCATAAAATTAAAAATAACCAATATCTTTGCTTTACTTCCTATATGTAAACTTAAGTGTTACCTCTTGCGAGTAATCGAAATATTCATAGGAAGCGTCGTACTCCTGATCTAGCACAGGAGCCTCAGTAGAAACATGCAGGAGGTCGTGCTTCGTTGTCGAGATTGACTGTGGCGACGTTGCCACCTCAGGTCTAGGAGTCACTAGCAGTAAGAACTCTCCTGATCTATCATCACTCGGTACATTGGCAACACTGTAAGCCAAAATTTACAAAATAATAATAATGAAGATTAAAAATTATTTAGAGGTTTGTATAGCGATTTTAGAAAAAACATTCTCCTGAATGACTGAATGTATTTTCTAAAGTTGTTAGTTCATTAAGTAATTTTAAATATTTAAAAACAAAACACAACATAACATCATTATATATATCACCTTGGCCGCGCCCAAAGGGCGTACTTGCATTTCAAGGTCGTCTTACAAAAGGTGTACTTGTATTTTTGTCCAGTACAACAAAGGGCGTACTTGCATTTTTGTCCAGTACAACAAAGGGCGTACTTGCACTCGGTTTTACATGTTAAGCTTATGCCGGATGCGCGCGCAGCATCGAAATTAACCAAATGCAAGTACGCCCTTTGGGCGCGGCCACGACGATATAGTAACTGTTTTATGCACGCTCATGCAAAAGTCCTCATTTCTAAATTTTAGAGTTTATTAAGTATTTATTAATATTTTTAAAAGTTACAAAATGATGTCACAGACTGATACTTTTACCTATATGCTTACATACAAAAGTTGCACACTGTGATATCATTTCATGACTTTCAAAAATAAATTAAAAATACTTAATAAACACCAAAATAAGAAAATAATATATGTATCGAGTCAGGAAATTCTAACTTTCAATTTATATGAAATAAATTAACCTATACATTTTTGGTACACTTCCTTAAACACAAATAAAAAAAGTATTGTGGGTTCTTGCAGCGAGGTCATAATAAATAAATCGAGGGCTACGCGTTATTTCGGTACTTTTACAGTCTCCGCGGGTGCAACTTTGGCACATGTGCAATCTACGCCACGACGTCTAATGTCACATCTTTACAGGCTAAGCGTATAGAGATGTTTCCAAAAAGGTTAGCGCGGAGAATGCACATGCGCCAAAAATGCACCCACAGAGATTGCACTAGTACCGAAATGCCACGTAGACATTGAAATGTTATTATTATAAAAAGAAAATATAAGTTTAACTATAGACTCACGGGAATGACGATTCTGTAGTGACGTCACGACTGGCGGACGTTACTGACTCCTGTGTGGTCCACAACTCAGAACCGTCATTGACTTGACTTTCATCTGTCTCAGCCTTGTCGTCAACTGATGACAATTCCTCAGAGCCAAGTGACGTAACTTTACCAGGCAAGTTCATTGCACTCATCGTCACCATGACAGTTTCCGTAGTCTGCGGCTCTGTGGAGGTCAACTCATACGTCTCAGTGATCAATTCTTCAGAAGATACTTCCTTAGCCGTAGTACTTGTTATCATTTCCGTGGTATCAGGAGTAAAGTTTATGCTGTGTTCTTCACTGTCATATAGAGAAGAAGTGCTTGGTAATGTATATACAGCATCATTTTGAGTAGGAGTAACGTTAATTGTGGTTGTATCAGGAGTAGCAGTTGTATACATTTTTCTGTGTTCTGCATTGTTGTTTTTATATTTTCTAGGAGGTACTGTAGAAATAGGTAAATCACGTAATATTTTATATTTATTAGGAGCAACTGTTGTATCAGGAGCACTTGTTGTATACAATCTCCTATGTTCTTCATTGTTATTTTTATATTTTCTAGAAGGTACTAAAGAACTGGGTAACTCACGTAAGATTGCTTCTTTATTAGAAGTAACTGTTGTTGTTTCAGCAGATGCATGTGTATAAAATCTTCTATCGAATTTTAATGGCTCATTGTCATTTCTAATTTTTTTAGCACGTACTGATATAGGTAAATCATGTGAGATTCCAGTTCTATTAGGAGCAGTTCTTTTTGTTACAGTTTCTTCTGCTATGATAGGATTTGTGGTTGTTGAGAAGCGAGATCTACTACTTTTTCTTACTCCTGAATATTTGCCAGAGCGTTGTTCAGGTGGTCTGATAATAGGCATTCGTCTTATAACAGGTGGGGTTAAAGTTGTGGTGGGTGTTGGGGTAGGAACTCGACGAATTACATAAGGGCGCAAAGTTGCGGACTTTTCAGTAGTAGAGGGAGGTGTTTGGCTTGTTATTTCTTCATATTCTTTCTCCGTAGTATCTTCTTGATGATTTACCAGAGATTTGCTTGTATTTTCTTCACCAGAATTTACCTGTGATTTGGTCGCCAATTCTTCTTCTTCAAGATCATGCGATTTGATCTCTTTCTCATCACTAAGTGTCTTTGTATTTGAAGTTTCAAGAGGTTCTGTTGTAACACTCATTTCCTTTACCTTAACTGGCTCTTCTACATTGGGAAGTTTGCTAGTGGTTTGTATTGGAGCAGGTAACGTGGTTGTTGTTTCTAAATCAATCTGAGTGGTGGTGGTTGCCATGGTAACGCTTGGTGCTAATAAAGACGCCAGTAACTTATTTAAAGCAGCTTCATTACTTTCCACTGTTTTAGAGTCTGTATTCACTTGAGAGTTAGCAAGCCTCAGCAGTTCAGAAAGTTGTGTACCTGCAATTGGAACTGGTTTCATTATCTCTGTAATTTGTGGAAGTGGCTTTTTCTCGTTTTCTGGAGCAGATTCAGGAATCTCTTCTTCTTCTACAGCCTCCTGCTCAGGTTCATAATCGTCATATTCAACTGAAGTATCCTCATACTCTACTACAGGCCTTCTTCTGCGTGCCTGCTGCTGTGCGTAGTGAGGCCTCTTGTTACTACGTCTTGGAGGTTCATCATAATCCTCATACTCAGAATCATACTTTCTTCTCTTCAAAGCCGCTCTCAATTCAAGTAGTTCTTCTAAACTTTCAGAGTCAGCATCTAAAATTGCAGCTCGTAGACTTGGCTTTTTGACTCGACTGTACCTCGGGTTTGAGGTACGTCTCACTCGAACCTTTTTATTTTCTTGCTTTTTTAAAACATCTTTTAGAGCAATAAGTTTGCTTTCTCCATTAGCTTTAACTGAGAGAACACTGGTCAAAATCGATGAGTTTGAATTTTTTCTTGTAAATTCTTGAAGTTTTTGTAGCTCGGATATGGTGGATCGCTTAATTCTAGCATTAAGTTCTAAAGATTTTTGACTGGGAGCACCAGGTCCTGTGAGCAGCCATCTCCTAAACTTAGATGCCTTAATGCTCTTTGAACTTGGGTTTTTAGAATGAATATCCTTGGAATTTTTGTTGTACGTATAGGTGGACTCAGTAGTTTTATATTCAAAGGATTGATAATTCTCTTTTTTAATCATTTTCTTTTTGTTATACTTATCTTTCTTCTCATAGACCTTTCTATTTTTTCTTGGTTTTTCCATTCTACTTGGACATTCATATCCTGGAACACACTTCCTTCTCTTAGCATCCATGACTTTACCGGGAGCACAAGATAACCGTAGCAAGGTGAGCTCACCCTGGAACTCGCTATGCACACAAATGTGATACTTGGTACAGTTGTGTTTAAAGTCAGGAATAGGGGTCCCTGGAGCTAAGTCAGCTGTGTCACATGACGCACTGCGCTTAGTACGTTTTGTTTTGTGGCTGTCATAGAAAGCGTCTAAAAACAACTCGCAATCAACGTTCTCCCAGGAATCACATACGCCTAGAGCTTCATTGAAGACACTTGGGTGAGGACAAATATGCAAAGTGTGAGCATTGCCGTTACATTGGTGATAAGCTTGACAGTCTGAACTGATGTCAGCATAGGCACCGTCTTCTTTAGGACATTTGAAGTCACGTGACTCAGCTGGCAAAGTAGACAACGAATAACGGGGTGCACCTGTAATAAACATAACATTTAAAAAATAACAATTATTCATAACATTTCTCATCTTATGTTTGATTACACTTCAACAAACCCTGCTCAAAATCCTGCGCAGGATCTAGGAATATTCCGCGAGATCTTGCAAGATCCTGTACAAGATCTTTAAAAGATGAACTTTTAAAATCTTGCACAATATCATGCAAGATGCTTAACAAGATCTTGCAAAGGATTTTAGAGCAGGGAATTTCTTGCTGAATAAATTTGTTCAACAGTAAAAATTCAATCACTAGTGACAATCTGTTAGTGTCAGTAATATAATAAGAACTTACAATATCACCTTGTTCGAGATTAAAAGATTAATTGAAATGTGTTCAAGTAAACTTATTGTTAACGATGATGTTGACAAAGTGATTTTAACTTCATCTTCTTTGTTTATAAAATAATAAAGTTATTTATAACATAAACATCATAAAAAAGATTAAAAAGCTGCTCTTTATGTTTTTATATTATTTTTTTTTTACCTTTCTTATTGGTTGCACGTTTCTTACGCCTGCCAGTTTTGTGACTCTCGTAAAAACCGTCTGAAAAAAGCTCACAGTCTACATTCTCCCAAGCGTCGCAGACACCAAGGGCTTCATTGAAAACATTGGGGTGAGGACAGATGTGTATTGTCTGCGAGTTGCCATTACATTGATGGTAAGCCTGGCATTCAGAAGCGAAGTCGGCATATGAGCCATCCTCTTCTGGGCACTCAAAGTTACGTGATTCTTCAGGTAAAGTGTTTAACTTGTATCTGGGAGCTCCTGAAATAATTTGATTGGTTAAATAATTTAATTAAAAAATTCTTTTAAATCTTTTTAAGAATTTCAATTAAAGTACAGTTACGTATTAAAGGTAGATTTTAAGTAATTATGCAATTTCAAAAAATAATTGGTAACATCAAAAGACATTAGAATAATAAGAGCAATAAAGCATGTTCATATGTTG
Organism: Ecdyonurus torrentis; assembly: GCA_949318235.1. Taxonomy (NCBI): domain Eukaryota; kingdom Metazoa; phylum Arthropoda; class Insecta; order Ephemeroptera; family Heptageniidae; genus Ecdyonurus; species Ecdyonurus torrentis. The sequence continues at coordinate 23,405,719 of OX439136.1, read as the reverse complement.
TTGTTTTCTAACACACTGTCAGGATGTTCTTTGAAATTTAATTGATTTAACTAATATTGCTTTGATTTTTATAATTATTTTTTAACAATAAAGGCATTTAAATATAAATAACATAATATTTATAATAATTTTTTGAACTGAATAAATTGTATAATAGAAGCGCATTTAAAATTAAAAATTTATAAATTGGTTTTATTATATTACTAATATAATATTGTAAATATGTTGTAGGTAAATTAACATGTCCAAAAATAAGAATAAAATCATTTCATGTCTGTTTATGAATATGATAAATTAGGCTACGTGCTATGTAATTTACCTTTTTTGTTGGTTGCACGTTTCTTACGCCTGCCAGTTTTGTGACTCTCGTAAAAACCGTCTGAAAAAAGCTCACAGTCTACATTCTCCCAAGCGTCACAGACACCTAGGGCTTCATTAAAGACATTAGGGTGAGGACAGATGTGTAGTGTCTGCGAATTCCCATTACATTGATGGTAAGCTTGACACTCCGAAGCAAAGTCTGCGTAAGAGCCATCTTCTTCTGGACACTCAAAATTATGTGATTCTGCAGGTAAAGTGTTCAACTTGTACCTGGGTGCTCCTGAAATTATATTAAGTAGTTATACGCCTATATAGGTTTAAGAAATTAATGGTAAAATTCAATGTTAATATCATACAAAATAAGCTGGATATTATGTTAAAGATATATGAAGAAAAGTACACAACTACAGTAATAAATGAGCACATTTTAATTATATAGTGATCAAGTAGATGATCGATATGGATATGCCCAAAGATGTGTCGTCACCATAGCGTTGGACTTATAATTTAAATGCGTGATCCAGGTAATTCAAACAGGATAGAGTATCTGAAAATACTCTTAATTTGCTTAACAAACAATATTAAAAATATATACAGACGGAGCGAAATTTATTTTAACGTTAAATAAAAATATTTTTTACCCTTGCGTGTCGCTCTTTTTCTGCGGAAGGCAACTTTTTTGGACTCAAAAACAGCACCATCTTGTTCTTCTGTAAATTAAAAAATAAATTATTGATAAAAGTATATGAGATTATACATGTAATATAACGTAGTTACTGCAATAGGGAAATAAAAATATATAGCATTATAATATATCTAAAAATGTATTATTATTTTGCTGTTTTAATCATGATTATGATCTACGTAATATTTATATATACTAGAAGTTTACAAACCTTGAGTAGCGTAGTGAGGTCTAAAATGATCGTTGAGATGATATAGACCTTCAGACTCTGAGCATGTTACCTGATCTTTGGCAACGCATGTTCTACTGTGTTGATCAAATCTCGTTCCAATGCCACATAAGAATTTGTTATCTGTAATTCTGAAATAAGAAATTTTAAACATAACATTTCACTTTTATTGAAATATTTTTATCTGAAATAAAATTTATCTTGATATAGTTATTTTACCAAGAACGGAAATACAATTAGGTAAAGTTCGTCATTATTTACAATTAACAAAAGTAATTAAAACAATTTGTGTAGTTAAAAAGTGTTAAATTTGTTTAAAAATTGCTGCTATGTTACCTGTTATGACGTCCCTGAGAACAAATGTGAAACACGGTGCAATCTGCCTCTACATCTGCGTAAAATCCTCCTTTGATTTTGTTAGCACAAGTAAAAGATGTCACTGGAATGCCTGGTGGAGGCGTAGTTATAGGGAAAACTTCCTGCAGAGAACTTTGCTCTCCTTCTACGCTGAGATGTGGTGCTTGAGTAACAGGCAACGTTCTTAATTGATCATTTCTATTAGAATTCTGTACATTGGGCCGAGGTGTTCTAAATTGTTCTGATCTTCCGGATTGTTGACCATTGGGACGAGATGTTCTCAATTGTTCTGACCTTTCAGATTGTTGAACATTACGCTGAGACGTTCTTGGTTGTTGTGATCTTCCATTATGTTGAACAATGGGCTCAGAATTTCTAAACTGATTTGATTTTTCTGATTGAGGCTCTGTTACTTCGTATTGACCATTGTTATTCTCATTTACAAATGTAGCTCTAGTAGTGGGTAATCTTCTTCTTGGACCACGTTGTCTCTCTTGTTTAGCTGCCTCGATATGATGAGTTCTAGGACTTGCTCTACTTCTGGAGACAGTTACCTGCGTTGCTTCAGTGGGTTCAACTAAACTGTGCTCTTCAATTCGATCTTCATTATTGAAACTTTGCTGACCTCTACGACTTGGACGTGTAGCTCTCGTAGGTGCTGGTGTATCATCAAACTCTGAGTCAACATTAGATGTGAGACGCTGACGTTGACCGCGGGATTGTCTTTTTGTACGTGAGTGAGAAGTCTGTGTGACTGAAAGATAAACATAATTTACTATTTATTTAGAAAGTTTGAGTTCTAAACGACGATACGTTTTGTTGTAAAACAAAAAATATTTTATTCAACTAAGATGGTCCAAATGCATATTATTAATTACCTGCGCTAGGTGCTACACTACTAGAGCTGCTTGTGCTGATAGAAACGCTGCTAGAACGAGCCACTTGAAGTTTAGGGACATCTCTAAAGAAACTGTCGAGTGCATAATCAGCATCGTATTCTTCGTCCTAAAACCACAAAATGTACATAATATGTTATTTATTAATAAAGCATTTTTCAGACGATTTTCTATAAAAATAAAGCACCAGTGACATAACACGTCAATCTGCCCTGAAGATTATAAATGACGAGTTTTTTGACCAAAAAAAACTTAACAACTTTCATTCCTTTAAAAATAACAGAAATGGGTGGCATGGGGTGTACGTATGCAAAAGTTAAATTTGTTTTTAATAAACACATTAGCACAGGTGGAAATACCTATAGTATTGTTGAGAAAAACCGACACTGTCGCAGTTATTAGCACCCCTATTTATCTCGGCCCCCTCTAGTGATAAAAGAGTTTTAAGCAGTGGTATGGCAAGTATACGGAATTCTAAGATGGTTGTTTCTAGTTAGAATCTTGTAAATGTAACACTTTCGCCGTAAAAAGAGCCTGCCGATAACTGCGGCCTGCTTATAACTTATAGTAGATATACCATACCTGTAATTGTTGATTTGTAGCTGTCTGTTGTACTAGTTGTTGCTGAGCAGCTACGACTTGCTCTCTCTTCTGTTGAACTAACAAATTCTGAGCATGTTGTGCATGAGCATTGGCTTGCTGTTGTTGTTGATGTTGAGAAATCAGCTGTTGAGTGTGTTGCACATGTTTGTTGTTTCTATCGGCCTTGGCGCTGGCCTCTTGTTGTTGAGCAAGAATTTCTTGTTGTTGAACTGAGGCTTTCTCAGCGTGTTCTCTTTGAGTGATCAACTGCCTTGCATGAGCATTGGCATGATGGTCATTCTGTACATTGTACTTGTGCTGTACAGGGTGTTCTGTGTGATGTTGTTGTGGTGGTGAGTGAGAAATGACTGGTACAGACACAGAGCTAGTCACAGATCTGCTCGTTGCAATCACTGTGGGGGCGGGAGAGCTAAGTGAACGACCAAAGAAGTTGAAGGGAGGGTGGAATGGGCGTGGTGTGTTACTGAAATATGTGTGAGCCACTCCGTGGGGGTGTTGTTGTTGTCTATAACACACAAAAATTTGTCAAATATTGCGTATTTTTAGTCTCATACTTTTTCTACAATGAAGGCACTATTAATATATCTGTTTATTTATTTCTCTATTTAATACTTAACTATCTCTTTAACATAAGCGTTTACATTTATGATTGCATTTTTTTACTAAAAGTTATTCTCGCAGGTATTATATATTTAGTCAATCGTATTTTGTTTATATTAACTAGAAATATATACATGTAGTAATATAGCTATAGAAATATTTGCTGAGAAATAATAAAAATTAAAGCCACTCTAGTTGCTTCTATTGTGCTTCTACGTGCTTGCTATTGAATAATAGCCATGAAAACAATTTTTCAAGATGACTTAAAGCAATTTCACTCAGATCCACTTCCGTTTCTACGTACTGCGCAAGCGTAGTACATAGAAACAAGATACCACATACAAGATAGGGACACCAACTGGTTCCATGTTAATTTTACCGCAGTTCTGATTGGTCTATTTTGAGCACGTGACATTTAACTGTGGCGTTGATTGGCTTAGACGCTTATTTTTAATTTCACGGCGACCCAACTTGGCCGAGCGTGTCGTTACCTTGTATGTAGTATCTTATTTGATAGAAATGGGATAGGTATGAGCAAAATCCCCTACATTTAGCCCCAAAACAATTTCTTGTTTATATGTCTAGTCTGCTATAGAACATACCTAATTGTGTAGGTGGGAGGTGTAGGAGGCTGCAGATTAGCTGCAGGTTGTTGCAGGTTGGTGAACGTGTTGTGCAAGGTAAGCAGTGCCACTGCGCCTGGAGAACTTGAGGGAAAGTTGATGGCAGGGGTTGGTGGAGGCCTGCTGGTTGTCGTAGTAGTAGTAGTGGTGGACGTTGTGGTGGCAGGAATGGGGGAGCTGATGGTGATTATGTCCCTATCATCCAACTCCACCTCTTCATCATCTTCCTCGTCCACGCTGTAACACAGAGCAATTACAATTAACAAAAACAGAAAACAGTCGAATTTCTTATACCTGATAGTATACTAGATTATAGGTATTATTTGTTGTTCATTTTACTATTTTTGTTTTTAATATTTATAAATTATTTTGAAAGCACAAACAATTTAACCTTTTTTTTTTTTTAATTTTAATTTTGTTACTTTAAAGGCATGGAACAAATTGAACAAAAAACATGTCCAGTATCCTAACATACCTAACATATTAACGGTTATTTGACCGGAGTCATTGATTTCTAATTTATTTTCCATTTACAAAATTTCATATGCATATTTATGACGTCACAGCTCCCCAGGTCTACCTGCGCAGTAACTAACGAGCTGTGATGTCATAAACCTGCAGCTGAATTTTGTAATTGTTAAATAAATTAGAAATCAATGTCTCCGGCCAAATCCACGTTGATATTTAGGTATTTTAGGATATTAGACATTTATTTGGTTCAAGGTGTTCTATGCCTTTAACGTTTTTAGTTATTTTTGTTATAATGTTATTGTATCACACTTGTTTACTATTATTATAAAAAAAATATGAAACTATAATAAGTACAAAAAATTAAATAAATACTGTATATACGGAGAGTAAATTTTTAAAGGAGCATGAAAAAATGGTGTCAAAGAATTATATACACGTTTTTGCTTTACGTAACAAAAAAAAAATGAGGCATTCAAATTTTCCGCTACAAAATCGATTTTTATTATTTACCTAAATCCTTGTGCACCATACAACTCCAAGTTGAGATTGTAGAATCCCTCAGTCTTTGAGCAATCGACCTCATCCACTCGCTCACACACCCTGGTCTCCTGGTCGAACACAGTTCCGTTGAGACACAGGAACTTGATGTCCATCACCTCGCCCTTCTGTCCCACCGTACACACATGGAACATCTGACATCCTGTCTCAATGTCGGCGTAGTAACCGCCTATCACCTTGCCCGAGCAAGAGAAGCCTGTTTCTGGTAGATTGTCAAAGTCGAGGAACTAAAATTGAAAATTTACTTTAGTAAAAATTAATGGGGTGGAGGAAAAAAAGAAGAAAAAGAAAAAATGACTGTAGGACAAAAAAAAATTACGTTTCCACAAATTTAAGCATCCTGTATAACAAAGGCTCTGAAAGGGCTTCCTATATATACGCAATTTGATTGGTTCCCTTAATCTGCCGCCTGCGAACGTAGGCAACCCTTTCAGATCCTTTGTAAAGCTGGAAGTTTGTACACAAATGCAAGAATAAAAACACAAGAATAAATTACGTATTTTACGCTACATTTATGTAGTGCGCGCGCAATTTATAATTATTTAGAACAACGCAATATTTATGTTATTTATGCACACAGATTAAAATAAATAATTATTAATTATGCTATCTTATTTTCATCATAATTTCATGCTATATTGCATCATAATTATGTTATATAGCATAATTATTTATGTTGTTCTAATTTAGCATAATTTATATGCTATAATGACATAAATGCAGCATAAATTATGTAATTTATTATTTCCGTGCAGTATAGCATAATATATAATTGTATTGAATAAATATTGTGCTGAAAATGAGGTACCCTAAATATTACGTTTTATTCTTTTCTTTTCTTTTTTTTTTTTTTTTTTTTTTGGGCCCATAGGTTATACATTTATATTTATAGGCTATAAGCCTATAACACACGCAAAAATATCTTCGCAAAACAGTACAAATCATGCATGTGTCTGCAAAAGCAAGGAAACTAGTAACACTTAATTGTTTTATATTATTTGCTTTTGCAAATACACGGTTTGTATTGTAATGCTACGTATATAGTGACAAACACATTGATGTTTTGTATTCATGTACTTACCCCTGGGGCTGCTTGGGCACTTGCCACTCGTTGTGATCCTTGCAGTGACGACAGCACGCCTGCTGAAACACAAACAAACGAAAGGTAAAAATCATTAAAGCCATATTTATTGATAAAACAAAAATGGGATCTACAAAACAGTAGACAATAATTTTAACCAAAATGTAAATGTGGCCTCACAAGAAAGCACGAAAAAAACTATATAGCATGCAACATGCAAGTTATGTGAATATTTCCGATTATGGACGTCAGAAAGAGGCAAAAAAATAGTATGTAAATGTTGTGTGGGTTGCTTAAATCTAAATTTTCTGATCACTGCTACGGGGCTACAGTTGTATAGGTTTTCAGACAAACTATAACGATGATTTATGTTACTAAAAAATCACGTTTTTTGTGATATAAATGCTAATGTTTCCTTCTTGTCTATGCCTTTAATAATTACAATAAGAAGGGTAGAAGTGACTTTAATCGTCCTAGCACTCTAAAAATTGGTGTATTATATTTTAGTTACAAATTCTAACTTATTTAAGATATAATTACTTTTAAGTTATTATGAGCAGCTAAAATAATGCATTTCAGCAAGTTATTAAAAATAGCTATTTTAAGTTGTATGAAGTTTATTTTAGCTATTTTAAATTAAATTAGCTATATTGTTAATAATTCGTTAAAGTGCATTATTTTAGCTACTCATAATACTCATAATAGCTTAGTTAAAAGTGATTATCTTAAACAAGTTAGGATTCGTAACTAAAGTATTTCACCATTTTTAGAGCGAGCAAAATAGTTTTAATTGATATTGGACTGTTCCCTTATTATTGTATTAGTCCCGTCATTTGTCAAATCCAATTCTATACGGTTCTATATACCCGATTACATTAGATATAAACCCAAGTGCTGACAAAATGCATTCATTATTTTGAATAATTTGTATTTAATAATAATAAATCTTCAAATAACAATATAATATTGGCAATAAATTGGGCTGTCTATATGCTTTCTTGATTAGAGAGTAAGCAAAAAATCATATAGATTTGATAGACATTTTCATAATTTTGATTATAATAATAAAACTTTCTTTTCCCTTTCTTTCTTTTTGTTTTCAAATACTGTACACAAAACACGAGTTTGATAAAAATAATTTATTTTACCATTGAAATAAAGGATATATGATTTTCTCATAAGAATAACATTGAAATTAAAACGCCAAGTATTTAAATGTAAAATAAATTATCAAAATCGTGTACACATAATTTTATTGTAAAATATACTGTGTGAATATATATATATATATATATATATATATATATATAATGTGTGTGTGTGTGTGTGTATTTAAAACCACGTAGTTTGGGTAATAATAATAATAATACTAGTTCTTTATTGGGTTTAAAATGGGAATCTACAGCTCTGGCCAAAAGTTCCCAAACGATTTGCATAGGCAACTCGCAACCACACTATATGTTATCTTTATGAGAAAACGCAGCAACCGCCGCTGCCCCGTTCGGGAACTTTTGTCCAGAGCTGTACATTGTATATATATATATAAAAATAGACAAAAATAAACAAGTAAAAGTTACCCAACGGGTGATGAGAAAAAGTCAAAATGCCTATACACTATATTGATCTCACATCAGAAAAATTGCTTCGTTAATAAATAACACAAAATGCAAATATATTAACATACATTAATAAGTGATTATATTGATTACAATGGAAGAGAGGTTCTAGCCATAACTGGCAAAGCTACGAGCTGAATATATTAAACTGACTGCTAAATTAATTGACTCCTAATTAAATATATTAAATCAATATCAATTAGTCAATAGTAACGCTAGTAGTGCAGTTTGTTTACTGTACTACAATCAGTTTATTTTCTCTATATAGAGGTAGGCTGACTCAACAATAAACACTGTAGTACCTCACTGCGATCATCACACCTTGCAGCAATGTTATCTCACACAAATTGAGGTCACATCTTCTCTGGCGAGCGTGAGAACTGACCTTTCAACTTTCTCTCTCTCTCTCTCTCTATCTCTCGCTTCCTCTCTCATCATCAGTGTATAACATTATATAACCTTTACTCGTCACTACTTATATCTTTTTGTATACACCTACATGTGCCGTAATATTATATCTGTCTATCTTTATCTATCTATCTATCTATCTATCTATCTATCTATCTATCTATCTATCTATCTATCTATCTATCTATCTATCTATCTATCTATCTATCTGTCTGTCTGTCTGTCTGTCTGTCTGTCTGTCTGTCTGTCTGTCTGTCTGTCTGTCTGTCTGTCTGTCTGTCTGTCTGTCTGTCTGTCTGTCTGTCTGTCTGTCTGTCTGTCTGTCTGTCTGTCTGTCTGTCTGTCTGTCTGTCTGTCTGTCTGTCTGTCTGTCTATCTATCTATCTATCTATCTATCTATCTATCTATCTATCTATCTATCTATCTATCTATCTATCTATCTATCTATCTATCTATCTATCTATCTATCTATCTATCTATCTATCTATCTATCTATCTATCTATCTATCTATCTATCTATCTATCTATTATATAAACTGTGTTAATATTTTCATATCATATTATTTATTAGATATTTTGCAAGTAATATTAATATTTTATTTCTATCTGTCAAATAGAGCGACTTGTTCTGTCCTACTTTGATATCTGCACTCACTCACTCTCGGCGGCGTGACTTCTATGAATATTACTTTCTCTCTCCCACGCACTCTCTCTCTCTCTCTCATGCATGGCCAGGGGGCCCTCACGTGAATAAAGTTACCTCACACTAAATGTCACGATCACGTACAGACTGACAACAAGTTCTGCAACTTCAAAATATCTACATTTAACGGTCGATCATCACAATTCAAATCCATTAATAGTTCTTCTCGGCGATAAAAAATATTTTGGCTTAAATCCGCTTTAAATCCGCATACACAGGGTGTATGCGGATGACGTCATATTTAATGCGCTTGGAGGCCATACTGGAGTAGTGCCCAGCATAGGACAAACTTTGTTTTAGGCAAATTTCTTTGTAAAATCTGTTAATTGTTTGTTATTGTTATTTTTCTGGCATACTTGAGATACTAATTCAACATTTTTACCGCATCAATGCTCTCAAAAATATTGTATAGTGGTTTTAAACTGCAAAATGAGTTATTTTCTATGCCACCCATATTATTGAGTTATCCAACATTGCGACGACTTTAACATGAATGCATACACCCTATAGTATACCTCTAATTCACAATATTCTGGAATTGTTGCAGTTTTCTCAAAAGTTACAATAAAAAATGGGTTAGTTTCACCATGTTAAATTTGGGTGTCGTACCTTTTTCTAGCTCGTCTCTGATTGTTGCTACGTTACCACCGATAAGAAGCATTGATAACAATTAACAATAAATCATCTTGACTTAATAGCCCAGTGGTGTATGTTATATCAAGAAAGAAGAAAATAAAAAAGTACAGTAAAATACTCTCTGCAACACACTCTTAGCTAGTACATTTTGAGTTATCAAGAAAATAAAATTGAATGTTTGTGCGCATGACGTCATAGTAAATGCGCTTCGATGCCATAATATAGCAACACATAACATTGCTCGGCATAGGACAATCGTGTGGGTTTTCACTAATTTCTTTGGAAAAACAAGAAATTTTATTGGTCATCATTATTATTTTTCTCGGATGCGTGAAAACCTAATTCAACTTGTTAACAACATCATTACTCTCACAAATATTATTAAGTATTTTTAAACTGGCAAAATGTGTCATTTTCTTATACTGACCCACAGTAGTCACTTATGGCGTTGACTTTAACATAAATGTACAACAAATACTATTAAAGTCATAGACCACAAAAAACAACATAATATGCTTTTTAATGAAGAAACACGAAATGGGATCTTCAAAACTGATAACAATTTTTACCAGAATATTAATGTAGCCCTACGAGAGATCGTGAAAATACTGCAAAGTATGCAATTTGCCAATTTGCGTGAGTTTATGACGTCAGAAACATGCAAAAATTAGTATGAAAATGTTGTGCGGGTTACATAAATCAAATTTTCTGATCACTGCTACGGGGCTACTGTTGGGTTAAAGTTATTTATGTAAATCCCATCAAGTGTTTTGTGATATAAATGCTTATGTTTTTCTCTGGTCTATTTCTTTAAAGACTTAAATACAGTTGTGTTATTTATAAAAAAAAATTATTGAATTCCATGTAATGAGCTAAAAAGAATTTTAATGACGGAAATATATGAAATAAAATAAAATTATATAGTAATAAAATTATTATTAATAATTTTTTTTAAAGTACAATTATCGAAATAAGTAGCACACACGCCACAGTATAATCCAGTATTAATGAAATATATTGGGATTATACATATATGGTGTTATATGTTATTATTGGCATAATTATGGGCTAATTGTATAAGACATAAGTAAATTTTTGCAGAGAAAGAAAGAAAGATAGTTGGGCGTTGTGCTTTATTTAGTCAAGGCGTCACCCACACTTGGCGACCTTGACAAGGGCGGAACCTCTGTGACGTCACAAATTGTTTGCCACGGTTATTTTGCAGGCGATTGTAGGATCAAAAACCTTGATCAATGTTTTGCAGTGTGATAACATCTTTTATATCATTTTTTTTTTTATTATTATTATTATTTTATTTTTTAACTTAACAAGTTCACACGGACATGCATACGTTATAATTATGCTACTTCATTTTCAGCATAATTTGTTAAATACAACCTAACCTATGATACTTCGTAATGAAGGTTATCGGCTTAGAAAATTTGTATTAAAACTTAAAACACGTAAAAGTATGTCTAGTATTATTTGCTATTTAAATTTCTTCGAAATCGGTGCAGTAATTTTCTCAAAAATCGTGTTTTTCCCCATAAATGACCCTTATAGCTTTCCCCGCGTCTCCCCGCGCGCTAAACCGATAAGCTCCATTACTGTAGGATTCATAATATTACATACTTAATAGCATAAATATTATGTTGTAAGTATAATTATGTTCCGATTTAACATTATTTATGCTATATATTAACATAAATGCAGCATAAATTACGTTGAGTTTATTTTTTTCGTGTATATAAATAGTTATAATAAGTAAACTATGTTGTACAGCAAAATAATTTGTCAACATATAAACACAAATAGAGCTTTTTCACTGCATGCATAGGACAAATATTTATCTACGTGTTGCTGGAATATAAAAATAATCACACGGAATAAATTACTTAATTTATGCTGCATTTATGTCATTATAAACGATGCTTAAATTTCAACAACATAAATAATTATGCAGAACCAAATAACATTTTTGCTCTATATACCATGATAACCATGAAGTTTAGCGTACATTATGCTGTAATATGGAATAAATTGTCTTGAAAATAAGCTAGCATAATTATTACTTATTTATTTCTGTCTCGTGTGTATAAGATATAAAAAAAAACTTTAAACCTTACTAGAGATTAAAACAAGTAAGAACAAAAATAAAATTAAAAAAATATATATATATTTTACAATTTTTTTCCGTATAGTATACTACACAGCAAGATTAAACAGATTATGATTATAATTAGGATCCTGTTTGTTACTGTAGCTAAAATGTAAATTAGGTGTATAAGTTGGCGGTATATTGTATAGTATCCTATTGTCTGTGTGTGTGTGAGTGAGTGAGTGTGTGAGAGAAAGAGATAGAGAGAGAGAGAGAGAGAGAGAGAGAGAGAGAGAGAGAGAGAGAGAGAGAGAGAGAGAGAGAGAGAGAGAGAGAGAGAGAGAGAGAGAGAGAGAGAGACAAGGTCACTTACATGGTCCAAGTAAGTAAAGTTTAAGCACCACACCCATGCAGCAGGCCTATAATACGTGTATACGTTACTACATATATAACAATATAAGACAATTAAGTCCAGACATACATATATACAGTACACACCCGCACATGACAACATTACATATCCGCTATAATATATATATAGAACTACTTATAATATAGTCACCTTGGTCTTGTCAATATACAGACAGCTAGAATATGTACCGTATTATATTGATCACGTTAGAGAACATTACTAACAGAGTAGTGGTAACCATGATTTATATAAGCAGACACACGCAATAAATCGACATTTAATATGTGATATACAATATATTTCTATAACGATATCGTTTTTTTTAACATCGTCAACGATAAAGTTTTTTGATAACGATAACTATGTAACTCAAAGTGCAATGTTTTTATTGAAACAAAATATATATTTGTTTTCATAACCGTACTATATACCTACAATAACTACCCACCCCATTTAGTATTATATTATTGCAAGAATTTCTTCGAATTTTTTGTGCGCTTTTCTAACTTTTGAGTGTATTTTTTTCTATGATTTTGAGCAAAAAGTATCGTTAACGATGCAACGATAAGATCATCAACTTTTCTTAACGATAACTTTTATAAAACTGTTAATATCAGTCACTCAATACTAATCCTTAAATTAAACGAAATGCTAGAGACTATAGGGTGTGTACGGATGACGTCATTCTGAATGCTTTTCGATGCTCTTCTTGAGCAATAAATAACATTGCTTAGCATAGGAGAAAAGTAGTTTTTGGCTATTTTCTTTAGAAAATTGGCTATTTTTTTGTCATTATTATTTTTCTTGCATACTTGAGGTATATACTAATTCAACCTGTTAACAGCATCAATGCTCTCAAAAATATTGTGAAGTATTTTTAAACTTGCATAAGGAGTCATTTTCCTATACAAACCAATGTTATTTAGTGCTCACTTATGACGTCTAGAGAACTCTCTAATGACGTCGACTTTAACATGAATGAAATCACCCTATATGAATTTACATTCATAAAAATAAAATACAATAAATATTAAAAAAATTTGTTCAATTCCTCATATTTAAGTATTTCCAATATATTTTCTTCAGATATTTTACTATTATCAATTATCATTAAAACAATCTTTAATATTGTAATATTCTTTTGAAAAAAAAATTTAACTAAAATTTTAAACAAAACATCATTTTTAACATATCAGAATAATTGGTAAGAAATCATAATAGTTAGCTGTTTAATTGTCAGGACTTCTCTTCAGATTTTTTGTATTATAATTATAGGGTACTGATAATTTTATTTTATTTTTAGTTTATATTGTATTGATGAAAAACACTATTAAGAGAGTATTCTTGACTAATTAAATTTACATAAATTACACTTTCATTAAATTTAATAATAATCAATCATAAAAAATATTTTTATAATCACTTTCAAATACATAAAAATAACTTTTAATTATATAAATAATTAATAAAATATTTTATTCATATTTGAACGTTAATGATGGGTATTTAATATTTTAAATAATAAAAACAGAAAATTTAAATTTATACAAAGTGAAATAATAGAAACTAAATAATTTCACTTTAATGCTAAAAATACTTTAATTTTAATAAATATCTATTAAATAACGTTTTCAAGATCAAAATTTAAAAGATGACGTCTATTAACAATGTATATAAATCTATAAGTACGCAAACATATTACTAATGGATTTTATCGATTTAACAATTTCTTAAAAATTTTCTATGGCCTAAAACACGTAAAAGTATGTCTAGTATTTCTCATTTAAATTTCTCCACAATCGGTGGGATAGTTTTCTCAAAAAATGCAAAAAAAAAAAAAAAAAAAAAAAAAAATTAGTGTTTTTCCCCTAAGCGTAATGATAAAATAGGTGACCCCTAGTTTTCCCCGCGTCACCCCGCGCGCTAAACCGATAAGCTCCATTCTAGCTATAGGGTGTGTACGTATGACGTCATTCTGAATGCTTTTCGATGCTCTTCTTAAGCAATGAATAACATTGCTCAGCATAGGACAAACGTAGTTTTTGGCTATTTTCTTAGGAAAATTAGCTCTTTTTTGGTCATTATTATTTTTCTTGCATACTTGAGGTACTATAAATTCAACCTGTTAACAACATCAATGCTCGCAAAAATATTGCTAAGTATTTTTAAAGTGGCAAAATGTGCCATTTTTCTATACTGGCCCATGTTATTTAGTACTCGCACTTATAACGTCGACTTTAACATGAATGAAACCACCCTATAGAGAAAACCAGACAGACAGATATAATACTGTAGTTGAGTTCTCAGACGATATACATTACAGTATACACGTAATAATTAAGCTATAGATTATAGCAACATATATTACGTATTTCAGTATTGAGAATGTTGTATTTATCAAAAGTAGGTGACCCAGTCAGCCGGCCAGGCAGCCAGGTAGGTAGGTAGGCACCCAGCCAGTGCAGCCGTGATTTACCGCCGGTCAATTTACTTAACTTCACTCTCTCTCTCTCTCCAATATCAAGCAAGCACTAAGCTGCACCAGATTATCTGGGCTGCAGCTATATAGGGTGTATGCGGATGACGTCATATTTATTGCGCTTGGAGGCCATACTGGAGTAGTGAATAACATTGCTCAGCATAGGACAAACTTCATTTAAGCCAAATTTCTTTGGAAAATTGGTTAATTTTTTGTTATTGTTATTTTTCTCACATACTTGAGATACAAATTCAACATATTTACAGCATCAATGCTCTCAAAAATATTGCAGAGTGTTTTTAAACTAGCAAAATGATTTTTTGTCCTATGCCACCCATGTTATTGAGTTATCCAACATGGCGTCGACTTTAACATGAATGCATAGACCCTATAGACCGGTTGCACTCATATTTAAGAGCCGCCATTTTGTTGATCAGAAATACATAGGCCGGCATAGGAAAAATTCACTTTTATTTTTTTTATAAAAGAAGCTTCAAACCTCAATCAAAGCCTTATTTTTAGCTCCTATAATAAGATACAAGAATATCAGAAAAATTTCATTCAGTTGAAATAAACTGTTTTTATGTGAAAAATTAGCAGAAATTATGTTTCCCCAATGCTGGACAATGCATTAGGCGCCACAAACATGGCGACAAAGCGCAAGGATGTGCAAGGGGTCTATAGGATGATTGCATTCATATAATAGACGTCGCTATAAGCACTGAATACATGAGCTGATGTAAGAAAATTATACATGTTCGCAGTTTAAAAATTACTTCAGCAGTATTTTTGAGCACATTAATAATATGAATAGGTTGAATTGGATTTTCAAGTATACTTGGAAGATTTTTGTTTTTTTATAAAAATCACGTTTTTTTAAAGAAATAATCTATAGAAATGACTGCGTGCTGCGCAATGTAATTCATTGCTCCAGTATGGCGTCGAAGTCGAAGTGCATTACCGCGCTTTTCATGCTCTCTCTCTCTCTCTATATATATATATATATATAATATATATATATATCTATCTATGTATATATTGTATATATATATATATATATATATATATATATATATATATATATTATATATATATATATATATAATATATATATATATATATATAATATTCATAACACATTCATTGCAAGTTGCAATGAAGGTTATCGGTGAGACGCATGGGAAATGCTAATAAGATTCCCTAATGTTTTTTTGTTACTAGATTTAACTTATAACCAATGTACGTATACGTGTAAAATTGCAGTTCACCTCTAAATTTACTTTAATTGGTTACCTTGCATCAACATGATCTAATTTGGAGACACATTTTGCACTTATTATTATATAGAATGGAGAATTGATCATTAAATTATAGTTGTTTGCATCGAGAAATTGGAATAGGTACATGCATATAATATATAATATAGTATTATATTTGAATAAAATTCGCTGTTTATTATTATTTTAACCTTGCAGGAACTTTATGTGAATGCTGTTGACGTGATTTTGGACCACACTCTAAAAAATGGTGCATTACTTTAGTTAAGAATCCTAACTTATTTAAGATATGCACTTTTAAGTTATTATGAAGTAACTTAAATCATGCACTTTAGCAAGTTGTTAAAAATAGCTAATTTAAGTTGTTTTAAGTTGTTTAAAGGTTTTTTAAGCTATTTTAAGTTAAATTAGCTATTTTTAATAATTTGCTAAAATGCATTATTTTAGCTACTCATAATAACTGAAAAGTGTATATCTTAAATAAGTTAGGATTTGTAACTTAAGTAATGCACTAGTTTTTAGAGTGGCACCGAGGACTGAAATATTTATGAAAATGTTGAATAAACTCTGCTAAACGTCATTTTGAGTGTTTTAAGTAATTAAGTTAATAGAAAATTTGGGGAAAATTGACTACTATAGTTTTTTTTTACATTTCTCGTCTTATAATAACAACATACAAAACTGCTTGCGAGAATAAATAAATGCGAGAATATCAAACAATTACACAATATCTTGTCAGTATAAACATAAACATATTTTCTCTCATAATATACTTAAGCTTTATAAATATGCTCTTAATGTTAGTAACATTATGTACTACTTCATTAATAGGAAAACTAAAAAATAAAAAAAAATAAAAAAATTGGGAGATATTTTATTTTTTCTATTTTACACATATATTTTTTAATTTGACTCTCGCAGCCCCGTGTTAATTTTATTATAGATTGTATGCATCAAAATATAGGAATGCGCTGCGGTGCAATACTGGAGCAATGAAAAACATGTTGCTCTACATATTGGAAAAACGTTGTTTTTGTCTATTTTCTTTGGGTAATTTAATTTGTATTGTTTTTTATTTTTCTTGCACATTGGAAAACTCGATTCAACCTGTTAACAGCATCAAAGCTCTCAAAAATATTATTAAGTATTTTTAAACTCCGGCTAAATATTTTCCATACATGGAAAACATAAATTTAAGAAATATTATTCAGTTACATAGATGTAACTCATTCAGTACAAACTAATAACTTTTGGTTGCAATAGTTTTAAACCAGTAACTCGTTAGTAAAAACGTAATTTCTTCAGCGGTAAATAGATATAGCTCTTTAGATCTAAAAAAAAAAAAATTGTATAATATATCTAACAAATTGATTATAAAAAAAGGTGTAAATAATAACTTTTTTGTTACTTTTTTCAGTCTTTATGTTATTTATACAGTACAGTGTTCAAATATGGTTTTGACTTTAGTAACCATACCCTAATGCAGCTATTCCCAGTCTTGGGTTCGATACCCAAAATTTCTATAACGATATCATTACTTTTAAAAATCTCACCCACGATAACAATACTATAATGATAACGATAACTATAAATCATAATGCAATTTTTAATTGAAATAAAATATTTTCAATACTTGCTTCATTACTGTACTGTACCTACAATGATAAACCACCTCATTTATATATAATTTTTAAATTTTTGGTAATATTTTCTTATTTTCTGCGCACTTTTCTTACTTTTGTGCGTATTTTTTCTTATTTTTGGAGCAAAAAGTATCGTTATAGATGCGAATGATGCGACGATAATATCGTAAATTTTTGTTAATCTATAACGTTAACTTTTATAAAACTGTTAATCTACACCGTTTCGATAATCGAATATCGTTATAGTATCGTTATCGTATTTACGATAATCCGAACCCAAGACTGTATATCCCCATGATTACCTCAAATGTTGATCCCAGGTAGTTGTTACCATTGCATAACAAAGCCAATGCAATCAAAGTAAGGGGGGGGGGGGGGGGTCAAACTTTGAATGTTCATAAATTGACATATTTTTGCTAAAAAATTGCAAATCCAATTTTGGCATGAGTTTGTGGTTAATTTTAAGATAAAGTTGCAGCAGTGCGCAGACACCGAACTGACTTATACTCCGCGCTGTTCGTGATTGCAATCGTGACGTAAGCAGAGCACTTTCTAAATATTTGTGATCAATTTATCAAGGCGGTCGAGAGAAAGTGCGGGTGGCAGCGAGCTACACTGTGAAAACTTTACTGCATGCAGTGAGAAACAAAACAATTGTCTATTACTGCTTTCATTATGCAAATTAGTTCTTTTATTTAGCAACAGAGTAAGTTCACATAACACTAAATATAATAGAGAATAAAACAACACGAAAACATGAGGGGAAATCAAATATTTTAACAATATAATAACATTTCAAAGTTAACATTTGTACCTCTTTTTTATATACATATTTTTTTTATACCATTCGTTAATTTGTTTTATTTCTCATCATTATTTGTTTGTTATGTAATGCATTGATTGCTTATTTTTTATTTATTCATTGATTGCTTATTTATTTATTCATTAATTGCTTATTTATTTATTTACTTACTTATTTATTTATTTACTTATTTATTTATTTATTTATTTATTTATTTATTTATTTATTTATTTATTTATTTATTTATTTATTTATTTATTTATTTATTTATTTATTTATTTATTTATTTACTTATTTATGTATTTATCTATTTGTTTGTTTATTTATTTATAATTTTATTTGTTTATTTTTATTTTTTTATTATTACTTTTTTTATTATTACTTTTTTTATTTTTTTGTTAATTTCTCAATATTTTTTATTATTTAAATTCATTGGTTGCAGTTATCTTGCAGGATTATAAGAAACATTGCGGTGTAGAGAGAGAGAGAGAGAGAGATAGCCAAGGTAGAAAGCGAAAGTGGCCACGCCTGTAATCAGCTGCTTGGGGGCGTGGTCACTCACGATTTTAATTCTCAATAATCTCTATACATTGCAGAAATAAATAAGACAAAAGTCCAGCAGCATAGCGCGATCTCTTATCTGACTTTACTTTGCATGTCTGGATCTTATGTGTAGCGTGACGTCACAGTTATGTGTAAGTGCAAGCAACATTAACAAACTTTTTATTTCCGTGTACATGTTGTGGTTAATACTTGGTATCGGCGGTGTCGTAGCACCAATCAGAGACGAGCTAGAAAAAGGCAACGAACCCCTAATTTAACCTTAATAACATTACGCTTAAGGTTGTATATAGATGGCTTAAATTGTATCTCAAAATTTAAAAAAAAAAACTTCGAAACATGATGCCATTTGAAAGTTAACAGTAACAGCTACCTATGATAAAATTTTCAGAACCGCGTGACCATCAGATAAGAGAGAAAATATAATTATTAAAAAATTAACATGGGCTCTTATGAGACTAAAACTTAAAAAAAAAAATCATAATTTAAACTCTAGCATTATGACCCCCCAATTTTTTTTCATTTTTGAAGATGCCATATCCTAATGTATCAACTTGTAAAATGTCAGATTTTTCTTTCTTTACAATTTTTTAGTCCAATCCCGCAGTAGCTGATTTCCCGTGTTAATAGCTTTTAAGCAAACAAAGATTTTTTTTTTTTTTTTTTTTTTTTTTTTTTTTTTTTTTTTTTTTTTTTGCGATGGAAAACAGTTAAAACTCTTCTCTTCATTTCTTAAAAAACTTCGAATACCTCTAACAAATTGATTTAAAAAAAAAAAAAAAAATTAAGTTTTTAGTTACTTTTTTTTCGTGCTGCATTGATTCCCTAAAAATTTAAATGAGGGATACTAGAAATGTACTTTAACGTGTTTTGAGCCTTAAAAAAAAAAAGAAAAAAATCAGTAATAATTAAGCAATGCCTTACAGTACTATGAACATGAAGAAAGATTACCAAAATATGAAATCCACCAAGACGAACATAAAGAAATTGTCTGGTAATTAGCATATGTAAATATTATAGTTTGCAATGTTGCAGCACGGCTAAGCTAGCAAAGCATGCAGTAATTAGTAATCAATATATATACATATCTGTATCAGCCGCGAGACGAAAGTGAAAATCAAAGAAAGTTAATTAGTCAGTTAGTTAATGAGCCACGTCAAAATAATTAAACTTGAAAGTCGATCTCTCTGACTGTGTCTCTATGCATGGGAAATATTATAATAACAAATAATAATAATAATAATAATTATAATATGCTAATTATATACCTTTGTCACAGGGTAAACATCGGCTAATTAATTGTTATTATATAGTATATACTCTCTCTCTCTCTCTCTCTACACACGCACACACACACACACACACATACACACACACACACACACACACACACACACACACATACACACACATTTATTTGAAAATATAATTAGTTTGCACAGTTTAATGTTTTTATTTTTTTATTTACTTTTTTTTTTTTTTTTTTTTTTTTAACTTTATGTTTTCAGAATTGTATGTATGAGGGCAAAATAATAATAAATAAATAATATAGTGTGGTTGCATATTTTAGCACTAAATAACATGAGTCGTAAATAAACACTAAATAACATGTAACCTGGAAATTATACATTTTGCCAGCAATATTAAAATACATATATAATAATTTTTTAGAGCATTGATGCTGTTGATTTCTAGTATGCAAAAATAATAATAAAACTAATTTTCAAAAAAAAAAAAAAAAAAAAAAAAAAACAAAACAAAACAAAACAAAAAAGCTAAAAACCACGTTCGTCTTATTCTATAATATGTAAGATTATATATATATGTGTATCATTATTATATATATATATGTGTTATTCATTGCTCCAGTATGGCGTCGAATTGCATTCAATATGACGTCATGTGCACCCTATATTACACACACAAATATTTTTATTTGAAAATTATTTCCAAAAGTGTTAAATGACAAATGGGTGTGTGCGGTTTGATGTACATAACCAAACGTGAAATTTAGTGTTGGGATCAAAATATGAGCTAATAAAGTGTAATATTATATTATTATTATTTATTTATATTTTTTTACCATGTTTATAATATATTTTCTATAATATTATAAACGTTTCTATATTATTGAGATTTCTGGGCATTGATTTGATGGCTGGCCCCTTGCACATCCTTGCGCTTTGTCGCCATGTTTATGGTGTTTAATGCATTGTCCAGCATAGGAGAAACATTATTTCTTCTAATTGTTCGACTTAAAAAGAGTTTATTTCAACTGAACAAATTTTTCTCATGTTTTTCGAACTTATTAGAAGCTAGAAATAAGGCTTTGATTATGAGGTTTGAAGCTTCGTTTCCTGTTAAAAAAATAAAAATGACGTTTTTCCTATGCTGGCCTATGTATTTCTGACCAAAAAATGGCGGCTCTTAAATATGAGTGAAACCGGTCTATATAGTATTATATGGGCCTCTTTCATAACAATGAAGCTTATCGGTATAGCGCACGGAAAAAACTAAGTGTCTCCTAATTTAACATTGTGTTTTGAAAAAAAAAAACTCTTTAAAAAAATGTTATTTTTTTTTATTTTTATTTATTTGTTATTTTTGTTATTTTTTTTTTTAAGAAAACTACTGCACTGATTCTGGAGATATTTCAATGAGGAATACTATAGACACACTTTTACGTATAAGACATAGACAATTTTAATAATATTTTGAACTATTTGAATTAAATATTTTAATAACCTCCATTAAATTGATATACGTAAGCAAGCATGCAGTGCTGCTGTCTTTGTGTTGACAATAGACTAGTTGTGTCAATGTTCAACATTAAAGTTCAATTAAGTGACATGTGAGTCAGCTTGGACTCTTTGTTAATTATTTCCTACAAAAAAGTTAAATGTCAACTTCTCATGTACCTCCTATACTCTACTTCCTGTTCCTGCGCCGGATATATAAGTCCAAGTTAATTGCAGCTTTTTTAACATAACAAACGTTTTACTGACAATTGTTTCTCTTTAATTGTCGCCATTGTCACTTAATTAACGTATTTTATTTAAATTGTTCTTTGTTTTAATTGCACTAGTTTTCTCACAAAAAAAACTCTTCAAGTAATTTTGTTTTAGCATAAAAAACTGATCTACATACAATAGCTTTTAAATTAAGATTTTTTTTTTTTTTTTTTTTTTTTTTTTACAATATCAATAATTTTCTTGGCTCAAATGAACCATAAAATGTAAAGTTTTGATTGTTATGTATGTATGTTTGCAAGGAAAGCATGATCTACAAATGTGAAAGTCATGGAACAGAAAAAATATTTAAACTTTATACTTTAAAGCTTTTATAATATAAAGATCAACTTATATGAGCTAAAAAATGCTTATATATATATATATATATATATATATATATATATATATATATATGCAATGTTACTGTAATTTATAAGAGAGAGAGAGAGAGAGAGAGAGAGAGAGAGAGAGAGAGAGAGAGAGAGAGAGAGAGAGAGAGAGAGAGAGAGAGAGAGATGAACACATAAGTCTGTAAATTTAAATTTTATTGGCATTTGTTTAACTAAAATGTATACGTAAATATAGCTTTGCATCCATTGAAATCTCCATCTGAATGCATTGTATGGCCATATAAGATAAGCCATGTATAGAATGTTTTAAAGTAAAAATACTGTACAATGCCACCACTAAGAACCATTGATTTGTGCATGTTTATCAATGTTTATACACTGGTGGAAGTCAATCAATCGATCCATCAATGAATCCTTAGATTAAGTAATGCTTATTTGTAAATTTACTATCAACACAGAAATGTTTATAGATTATGTTATAGAAAATATTGATTTTTATTAATATTTTGTACGTTAAAGTATGAGTGTATTTTCACTATAATATAACAGCGATCTCATAATTTAAGAATACTGTGTAACAAAGGGTTGCCTACGTTCGCAGGCGGAGTTGTGAGATTATATAGACCCAGAAATAATGACGTCATGATAATTCCTAACGTTACAGTTTTATAACCCCAGTTTGTGAGGCTACAGAATGATTCTGTATTTTATGTCCCTAATAATTAAGGGACATAAAATATGTACACTTCTTCCAAAAAAAATCTGACCGCAGCGTTAATCTCTCAAAATGTTAAATATATGAGGGAGCTTTAACGCGCGCAAGCGTTCAGATTTATTCGCGAGGAGTATACTCATGATTGTCCTCTCGTGAAAGATCTATTTTTTACTTAAAAAGTTCAGTTGATTATATGCCTTCAACTCAAGTAAAAATAATTTGAGTTGCTAGACTATAGCCTTTAATTTTATGATATGTCAGCGAATAGAAAAATACATAATACTCTAAAAATAGCTGCATAATGAACAGCAAAAACGCACACTAAATGCAGACGTATATTAATTATATCGCCAGGTAACACAGTTTATTAAGGTATGACCTTGGCATGCTGCACAGGTAAGTCAGTCAGGCAGTCGGTTAACTTTTGTTTGGAATAAGTTGCAGAGAAAGTCGCTCGATTGCTCGCTTGCTTGCTGTACAAACATGTTTTCAATACCATGAATTGCTAACCATTTACTCAACATCTGCTATGCGAGACTTGGATAAAAACACCATTAACTTTTTTTTTTATTAAGAATACAAAAGTTGGTTCTGCAAAGTTATAGTAAGAATCAAGAATGTGGACAATCATTAGCTGCTCTAAAAAAAAAATAGAAAAAAAAGTACACTTTCATTAGATGATCTTGATTTTTGCTATTAACGTTTAGTTTCCATTTATTTTCAAGAAATATATATATATTTTTAAAGTTAAATTGCTAATATTTTTTATTTTTACAACATCTACCGACTCACTTCATCAATTATGGAATTTATTTTTACCTAACGTGGTTTTAATACAAGAGCGAGACACGAGTTTAATTTTAATGATTTTCAATTTTTCTTGCATTTTGTTTTTTAAACTTCTTAGCTACATAAGAGTATTAATGTATACAGTAGAGTGCGTATGCTAAATATGGAGGGTGGATCCTAAAGTGCACCATCATGATGCTTACTGTTAGCCCCCCCCCCCCCCCCCCCCATCACAAGGTCTTACCTGATAGCAGCAGCAACAAGAGTCGCATGGTGACATCAGTGGCGCCAAGATGGCCGCCGTGCGTCGCACACTCCGCTCTCTCTACCTCTCACTGCTGACAACATAAAACACATCATTGCAGATTAATGGCCATGACATTAGCAAATGTTTATATTTTTTATATGTACGGAAAAAGGTAACTATATAAAGATACTATTCAAAAGTTTGTGAGAAAAAATCTCGTAGCGATACAAAGTTTTTTAAGATGTAAAGAGCTAACTGTTTTTTGCTGAAGAATTTAAGTTTGTGTACTGTCAAATTACTGTTCAAACGTTTTTCAATTTAGTTGTTAGTTTGTACTGAAGAGTTATACGTCTATATAACTGAACAATTTCACAAATTCATGTTTTCAATATATGTTCATTCATTCATTCATTCATTCATTCATTCATTCATTCATTCATTCATTCATTCATTCATCATTCATTCATTCATTCATTCATTCATTCATTCATTCATTCATTCATTCATTCATTCATTCATTCATTCATTCATTCATTCATTCATTCATTCATTCATTCATTCATTCATTCATTCATTCATTCATTCATTCATTCATTCATTCATTCATTCATTCATTCATTCATTCATTCATTCATTCATTCATTCATTCATTCATTCATTCATTCATTCATTCATTCATTCATTCATTCATCCATCCATCCATCCATTCATTCGTTCAATTACAACTAATGAGCCGTGATTTCTACCTGGCTAGTTACTTCACCTGCAGTTATGTTACACACTACACTACACTTGGTCATATGATTTGCATGGTCAGTCACTACATATTCTTACAGTGTACTATAATAATATATAGTTCTACATGCCGTGTGATAATAAATGCACCGCAGCAACATTTCACTTTCACTTGCTCGCATATCTAAACACTGGTCAGAAATAATTATATTTATACTATATAAAAATATGTATGCATATGTTATAGCTCAACTTTACTAACATATATTTCTTTATTACATCATACATTATGCTACATTAGGAGTTATGCTATGTGATATATAGCATAATTATTATTTCGTTTTTTTCCACGAATATGTTTTTGGGACATTTATATATTTATTTTCTTTTATATAGTAATGCTGCAATATTGAAAAATAATTATTTTACAGCAAAAGAACGAGTGAACGGAATGAGTATGAATGAATGGATAGTAAAGTAAGTAAGTAAGTAAGTAAGTAAGTAAGTAAGTAAGTAAGTAAGTAAGTAAGTAAGTAAGTAAGTAAGTAAGTAAGTAAGTAAGTAAGTAAGTAAGTAAGTAAGTAAGTAAGTAAGTAAGTAAGTAAGTAAGTAAGTAAGTAAGTAAGTAAGTAAGTAAGTAAGTAAGTAAGTAAGTAAGTAAGTAAGTAAGTAAGTAAGTAAGTAAGTAAGTAAGTAAGTAAGTAAGTAAGTAAGTAAGTAAGTAAGTAAGTAAGTAAGTAAGTAAGTAAGTAAGTAAGTAAGTAAGTAAGTAAGTAAGTAAGTAAGTAAGTAAGTAAGTAAGTAAGTAAGTAAGTAAGTAAGTAAGTAAGTAAGTAAGTAAGTAAGTAAGTAAGTAAGTAAGTAAGTAAGTAAGTAAGTAAGTAAGTAAGTAAGTAAGTAAGTAAGTAAGTAAGTAAGTAAGTAAGTAAGTAAGTAAGTAAGTAAGTAAGTAAGTAAGTAAGTAAGTAAGTAAGTAAGTAAGTAAGTAAGTAAGTAAGTAAGTAAGTAAGTAAGTAAGTAAGTAAGTAAGTAAGTAAGTAAGTAAGTAAGTAAGTAAGTAAGTAAGTAAGTAAGTAAGTAAGTAAGTAAGTAAGTAAGTAAGTAAGTAAGTAAGTAAGTAAGTAAGTAAGTAAGTAAGTAAGTAAGTAAGTAAGTAAGTAAGTAAGTAAGTAAGTAAGTAAGTAAGTAAGTAAGTAAGTAAGTAAGTAAGTAAGTAAGTAAGTAAGTAAGTAATAAAAAATATTGCAAAAAATAGTAACCTAAATTTTTGCAACATATATGATATAAAATGCAGCATAAATTACGTAATTTATTCATGGCATCATGGCATGAAGGTTACTTAAAATTAATGTCAAATAATAGAGAGGAGACGTCGTGTCCAATGTCACATATGAAGTCATGTTATTTATGCTAAACTTATGGTGTATCATATATATATATATATATATATATATATATATATATATATATATATATATATATATATATATATGTATATTAGTGTAGCATAATAAAATTAATACTAAATTGAAAATAATAAGAATAAGATTTCTTTATTGATTTGACCCAAGCAGTTCATAGTAAAAGCTTTTATAATTATGCAATACAACATAATATTAATGATGTATTATTACTTTGTTAAATATGAAGTATATATAGCATAAATTATTCTGTAACGCATAAATGTAGCTTAAAAAGTAGCCAATAGAGCCCTTGCACATCCTTGCGCTTTGTCGCCATGTTTGTGGTACCTAATGCATTGTCCAGCATAGGGGAAACATCATTTCTACTAATTTTTCTCATAAAAAGATTTTATTTCAACTGAAAGATTTTTTTTTATATTCTTCGAGCTTTTTGGGAGCACGGAAAAAATTATCTAAAGAGTTACTATTTAGACTTTTTTCATAATAAATTCGTTAGATACATACTAAACCTATTAGAATCTAAAGAGTTAACTATTTACCACTAAAGAAATTGCGTTTGTACTAACGAGTTACTCTTTAGACTTTTTGCAAGAGAGTTATTGTTTAGTACTAAAGAGTTATTGATATGTATCTAAATAATTTATTAAATTTATGTTTTCCGTGAGCTAGAAATAAGGTTTTGATTGAGGTTTGAAGCTTCTTTTGCTATTAAAAAAATAAAAATGTTTTTCCTATGCTGGTCTATGTATTACTGACCAACAAAATAGCGGCTCTTAAATATGAGTGCAACCTGTCTATATAAACTTTATTTTTTTTCCGTGTAGCTATAGGAATCTTCATATTGTAAACTATACTATACTGCATAATAACTATGTTACAAAGCATAAATGTTATGTTGTACATCATAATTATTTATATTATTCTAATTTAGCATAATTTATGCTATAATGACATAAATGCAGCATAAATTACGTAATTTATTATTTTCATGTGTCTGTAGTATTTTATATCAATGAAATCAATATGTTACATTTTTAACAGATAAATTATCCACGATAGAAATACTGCCTATGCCTATGACTATACCTATTACCCTACACGGGAAAAAAATTACGTTATTTATGCTAAATTTATGTAATTATAGCATAAATTATGCCAAATTAGAACAACTTTAATTATTCTGTATAATAACATAATTATTATGTAATATATAGCATAAATTATGCCGTATTGAATAAATTGTGCTAAAAATGAGCTATTATAATTATTAGTATTTATATTTGTCCGTGTACCTATCATTTATAGTACTACCTATTTAAATTGCATTTTTTGTTTGAGTGCAGTTTTTTTTTTTTTTTTTTTTTTTTTAGATTTTAAAGTACGATGTTATTATTTTTTTATGTAATGTATATTTGGCCGTGCTATTGACTTATGATATTATAGGTAATTATGATAGTTAATTATGTTAACATGTGCTAAGTAGTGACAGCACATCACTATCACCTCTCGTAGTAACGTTAAATATACGTAATAATAAAAATACTTGCGGTGATACAAACATATCGTAAAAAGAAAGGAAAAAATTTTGTGTTAATTATTGCAAAATTTTGTTAGAAAGTATATAACTGATTTTATTTATTAATAAAATAATAATTTATTTACTACAGTACAGTTTATTGTGAAAAGTAAATTAATATTGCAAAAATTTATATTATAATGCATTTGAATGCAATTTGAAAAAAAAAATGGTGATTTTTATTAAAACAACTTTTAAGACAAAAATGTGAAAAAATAATAAATAATAATAATAATTAATAGCCAAAAATAATGTTTGTAAACCCAAAAAATGGGCAATTTCATTTCGAATTCATGATGTGATCGTCATTTTCTTGATTTAATTAAAGCATGCAACATAATCAAAGAGTATTATTAACGCATATTAATTTTTTATTTTTTATTTATATATATATATATAAAAAAAAAAAAAATTGTAACAACTTTGTTGAAAAAATTTGCACTCAATATTTTTTTAGGCACGGGGTTATATTAGCAAATTGAAATGATAATTTGTTTTCAAACATTGTTTAATAAAAAATAAAGCTAGTTTTTTTTTTATGTCAGTAGTGGTTTAAAAGTAATCACAGTAATTACCAGTTATTTAATATTGACTTTTTGTCTTTCTTTTTAATTTTGAAATGTTACAACTATATTACTATATATCAATGTTTTTATATAGACAACTTTACATCTAAACTTATATCTTAAATACTTGATTTGAAAGTTTGTTTGTTTGGTTTTGTTAAAATTTAAGAGATTACTTTAGCTGTGTGAAATTAAAATTAAGATCACTGCCGCATGATACGAAAATATCAGCTTTGTAAATATAATTAAAAATAAAAATGCGATATAAACACGGAAAAATAACTAACGTAATAATTATGCTAGCTCAGTGCAGCAATATTTATGCATAACAACATAATTTATGCTATATTGTACAGTAATTATACTACATAACATAATAGGTAACATGTTCAGCATAATTACTTATGTTATTACAAAATAGCAACCTTTGTGCTCTACAATATATTAATTGTTCAATGAAGCATAAATTACGTAATTTATTTTTTATGTGGCATAAATTGACCAAAAGTAAACATGAAATAATTATGCAAGCTCAATATCAGCAACATATATTTATACTATACTGCATAATAATTATGTAATATTGCATAAGATGATATACAGCAAATTTAATTATGTAAATTCAAAATATCAACATTTATGCTATACGGCATAAATAGAGCATAAACTTGCTAAAAAAACTATGAGAGTTTATTTCAACTGGAAGAAAGCTCCTTATTTTCTCAAATTCTAATCAAGTTATTATAAAGACAATAAACTTTAAATGGTATTAACTTCAATACTATATTGATCACCTGTAAAATTTTGAGGCATTTATCTGGTGAAAATTTTTAAAGAAAAAAGAGGTGTAAGAATTTCTGATCTAGTTGTAGCCAAGGTTGCTTTTGATTTGAAAATAAATGGCTTAATTAAAAACAATAAAGCTAAATAATAATAATAACAAGCTTGTTGTTTTTAATAACAAAGAATTTTTTTTGTATATAGTGTTTGAAATTGCAATGCTTGCTATATGATGCAACTACAGTATATTAAAAAGTAAAAATTTTAAACTTATTTAAATACTCTGTCTTTGTTACACATACACGAAAAACATAAATTTCTCAAATTATTCAGTTACATAGATGTAACTCTTCAGTACAAACCAATAAATTGGTTGACAAAAGTTTAAACATAGTAACTCTTTAGTATAAACGTTATTTCTTCAGCGGTAAATAGTTAGCTCTGCATATCTTAAAAAAACTTGATATATATCTAAAAAATATATTATAAAAAAATTCTAAATAGTAACTTTTTATAGTTACCTTTTTTCCTTGTACTTTAGCATAAGTGAACATTGTACGTAACTCGTAACTCTATTGCATGTAATTTTAATGTAACAGCTAGAGCTATAGTTTTAAATAATAATCAACTATGCATTATATGAATCAATTGCTTCTTCTTCTTCTTATTTATTTTTTGTATCATGCTGTGTTCACATTGAGCTTTTTATAATTGTAATTGTTAATTATTTAATTAAAATAACGAGCATTCTTATGGCTTATGTATTGTTATGGTGAGTTCCACGGATTTAACAATTCCAATTATAGAAAAAGCTCATTGTCAACACATAACTTTATTTTCTGTATTAAATATAACGAAGAAAATATGAATGGAAAGCATAAATAACGTAATTTATGCTGCAATTACGTCATTCTAGCATAATTAATGCTAAATTTGAACAACATAAATAATTATGCTGTATGAATAATATTTATTCTATGTAGCATATTTATTACGCAGTATAGCATAAATTATGCTGTATTTAACAAATTGTGCTAAAAATGAGCTAGCATAATTAATACGTAGTTATTTTTATCCGTGTTGATGCTATAGTATAAATAATGTTAAATTAGAACAACATAAATAATTATGCTATCATATTTATACTTTGTAACATAGCTATTATGAAGTATAGCATAAATTATGCTGTTTTAAACTAATCATGATAAAAATGAGCTACCATAATTATTACATATTTATAATATATATGTACAAACAAAAATACATACGTAAATATTCTGCTGGTCCATTTTCAGCATAATTGGTTTAATACAGCACACGGAAAAACATAAATTTAAGAAATTATGCAGTTACATAAAAGTAACTCTTCAGTACAAACCAGTAACTTTTTTGAAAAATGTTTAAAGAGTAACTCATTAGTATATAAACGTAATTTCTTTAGCAGTAAATAGTTAGCTCTTTAGATTTTAAAAAACATAGTATTATATCTAACGAATTTATTATATAAAAAAGTTTAAAAAGTAACTCTTTAGATAATTTTTTTCGTGCATCATATATGATGCTTTACAATGTTTACAATATAGCATAAATATTAAATAGTTTACTGCATAAATATGTTGCTCTAATTTAGCAATGACATAAATACAGCATAAATTACATAATTTATTTTTTTCGTGCTGCATTTTTTTTTTTTTTTTTTTTTTTTTTTGCTCAATAGGTATAATTTGTTTCAATATGTTAGTTTAGCATGTAGTATATTGATTAATTATTACAAGTAGTATATTGTGACAATATGTTACCTGGAGTCCCTCAGTTATAATCCTTGGTGTTGCACATGTATATAGCTGGATATGAAAGTAAGTTGACTATATTATAGATAACTAGGTCGCTGCACAGTCTTTCTCTCTCTCTCTCTCTCACTTACACTTTGCTTATAGTTCAGCTCCGTACAGTGAACACTCACTTACTGACTGACTAACTCTCGCTCACTCAAGTCTCCGCTCTCTTTCTCTATCCCCCCCTCTCTCAACCTGGACAACAGCGCCATAATTACCTACGACTAAATTACTTAATTAAATCAATATTGGGCGTTAGCGATTTATTGACAATATACAATAGTACACGGAAAAAAAGTAACTTTTAAAAGTATTTGAAGTTCTTATATAAGTTTAAAAAATTCTTAAATAATTATAAACAAAATGGTAAATAATATTTGTAATACTATGTAAATATTTTAGAAACCTATTATGGAAATTATGTAAGTGGATACAGTCCATGCCACCTAAGGATGCGACCAATTAGAGAGCATTTAAAAACTCTCTATTTAGTTAACATTACCCCACCTCCTAGCGACCTTGAGCGTCTATTAGCTCGATTTCGATTAATCGCGAACATCCTTAAGGTGGCACAGACTGTAGATGAGAGTGATTGAGATGCTACATATATAATTCTTCTTTTATCATTTCATGCTTTCGTATGATTCATATATCATATACTGATTATCTTTGTTGTGGTTTTTCATATCTTTGATTTCTTTAAATAATATATCTTGCCTCCGTACCAGTCTTGGGTTCGATTATCGTAAATATACGATTACTATAATGATATTTGAATATCGACCTGTTCCAAATTAAAGTGTACACTCCCCCGAGATAAATCTGACCAGTCGCGTTAAAAGTCTCCTCATATATTTAACATTTGGAGACATGAACGCTGCGGTCAGATTTATCTCGGGGGAGTGTACCTATTGGGAAATACAGGTTCATGCACCTGCTATTAGAAGTAATTTTTTTCCGTGTACGTCAAACTTAAATATTGTATGCTTTAATACATATTTTAACTTATGATATATATATATATATATATATATATATATATATATATATATATATATATATATATATATATATATATATATATATATATATATATATATATTCTACATCACAATATACAAGTTGTTAGACTGTATGATGATGATTGCTGTGTGCTGAATGATTTTAAATGTATATAACACCCACTTCATATGGTATACTAGATCCGACTTGCATGCAAGAGGTCATGGGTTCGATCCCAGCTACCGAACAGGCTTTAACGAAAGTCTGGCGATGACAAGGAGCTAGCTTGGAGGTTAGGAAGGCAATAATGAGGTTTTTCGTGCTCCAAACCACAAAAAAAAAAAAAAAAAAAAAAAAATGACGATCACCTTATGCTTTTTAAATGGAATTGCGCATTTTTGGTGCAAGGGAACAGGGTTTACGGACATCATTATTGTCAACCTTGACGACCATCCTAACTGAACATTTCCACAGTTTCCTCAGTCTGTTATGGCGAATGCCGGGATGTTTGTGCTATATGTTAATGTGGTTGCCCTGTCTCAAATACACGCGCACAAGCATAGAGTTTTTTTGAAGATTTGGGGTGTATAACTCAATGAGGTTTAGTAAAAAGTAAAATTAAAAAAAATAAAATAAAATAAAAAAAGAACGTATAGAGAGTTATAAAAAATATTTCAAGTATCTCACGTGCAGCACATACTGTATAAATAATAATGGAATGTAAGTGAAATCAAATAAAGAATTTTTCAAGAACCATTAAATTACACATAATTGCACGGAACACGTAATAATAATAGTAATTAAAAATGTATATATATAAAATAACTGATATGAATGAGAAAGGGCCATTTTTGTGCTTGCAGTATTGCAATATACTGTACACACGTTAGTTTTTTATATCTAACATTATATAGGATACAAAATAATTGCCTTATTTCAACTGTTCTGAGCGTTTTTTTTTTTTTTTTTTTTTTTTTAATATTTATATAAATTATATAAAAAAATTTACTCAGATGATACTCAAGTGCTATTATACTGTATAGATCAGTGCCCAAGTGTATTGAATTATTAAGTATTTTAATTCTATTTCTACAATGTATAGGGTGGTTTTATTCATGTTAAAGTCAACGCCATAAGTGAGTATTTAATAACATGAGCTGGTATGGAAAAACAGCACATTTGGGGAAATTGGGGAGTTTAAAAATACGTATCATGTTTTTTTTTTTGTTTTTTTTTTTTTTTTTGTGCACAGAATTGATGCTATCAACAAGTTGAATTAGGTATTAAAGCATCAAGCATGCGAGAAAAATATTCATGACAAGTTCTTATTTTCTAAATAAAGTAGCAAAAACCCACGTTTGTTCTATGCTAAGCAATGTTATTCATTGCTTAATTATGGCATCAAAGTGCATTTATTATGACGTCATGCGTCATGCGTACACACCCTATATTATTTAACTGAGTTATGTTTTTATAATTATTTGTTTATATACTTATTAGACACATAGTTTACGCAGTTTTTCTCGTCAATGCATTCATGTTAAAGTCAACGCCATGTTGGATCACTATAACATGGGCGGCATAGGAAAATAACTCATTTTGCCAGTTTAAAAACACTATGCATTATTTTTGAGAGCATTAATCTATAATATATGTTGAATTAGTATCTCAAGTATGTAAGAAAAATAACAATAATAAAAAAATTTAACTGATTTCCCAAAGAAAATTGCCTAAATGAAGTTTGTCCTATGCTGAGCAATGTTATTCACTACTCCAGTATGGCCTCCAAGCGCATTAAATGAGACGTCATGTGGATACACCCTATACTACTTCATAATATCTATGTTTAGAGCATAAATATTTATGGTTAGAATAATTTATGCTGTACTGACATAAATGCAGCATAAATTACGTAATTTATTCTTCCCGTTATATGTGGAACCCCGATCAATATAACAGTCTATAAAATGCAATTGTTCTATTTTAAATAGCTTAAAGCGACAGACCACATAAAACAACATGTGCTTTTTAATGAATAAACAAGAAATGGGATCTTCAAAACTATTGACAATTTTTACCAGAATATTAATGTAACCCCACGAGAGAGCGTGAAAATACTGTTAAGTATGCAATTTCCGTGACTTTTCATGTTTATGACGTCAGAAACATGCAAAAATAAGTATGAAAATATTGTGCAGGTTGCATAAATAGACATTTCTGATCACTGCTACGGAGTTACAGTTGGGTTTTTGAGACAAACTAAAGTTATTTGTATAAGTCACATCAAGTTTTTTGTGATATATAAATGCTTTTGTTTTTCTCTGGCCTATTCTTTTTAGATTTAATTGCACTGTTAATAATCGTCCGCTGTCTCAACCACAAAATACTTTAAATTATGTAAATAATGTAAGAATAAAAAAAAATGTGAGAGAAATAATGGTGAATTTTATATGCAATTATTGTGCCTTATACAATTTAAATCAGTTCTTTAACATTGAGCAGGACAATTTCTTAAATATCCTATAAAGGGTACGCAGCACAAAATGATTGATATGCATGTGAGGAGATATAATATGTAAATACATAATTTTTTATATTATATTTTATTGTTGTTTGATTTTATTATTATTATTATTTTTGTTTATGAGACAATATCTATATTACTATAAATATATAATCTTCTAATCAATAAATTTATTTATTTATTAAAAAGTATATTTAAAAAATATACCGTATTCCAGTAACGAATTAAATGTGATAATTTCTTGAAAAACAAGAAAGCCCCTGTAATTTAGGCAACTCTTTATGGTTGTAAGTTTAGCAGGTTGCAGCTGAAGTTTCACAGGGGCTATTTCTCAGAGGAAAGTCTAAAAAATTGAAATAGAACAGTTAGGAATTTATAAAATTGACAGGAATTAGGTAGCATTAGGTGATGTAATAAAATTATAATATAAGCACATAATAATTATGCTAGCTAATTTTCAGCACAATTTATACACCGCACCATAATTTATGCTATATACTGCATAATAAATATATTTTAAAACATAAATATTATCTAGTGTAGCATAATTAATTACACTAGCTGTTCTAAATAAACAGCAATTATGCTATAACAACATAAATGCAGCATAAATTATTTAATTTATTATATTGGTGCACGGAACAAAATAACCACGTAATAATTATGCTAGCACAATTTGTTCAATACAGCATAATTTATGCTATAATGCATAATTATTATGTTACATTATATAGCATGAGTATTATATTGTACAGCATAATTATTTATTTTGTTCTAATTTATCATAATTTATGCTATAATGACATAAATGCAGCATAAATTACGTAATTTATCATATTGGTGTGGATAAAAAAGAACATTTTAAATTAAATTACGTAATTTATGCTGCATTTATGATATTCTAGCATAAATAGTGCAAAACTATAAAACAACATACATAATTATGCTATACAACATTGCTATTGCAACATAATTACTATGAAAGTGGTGGTTTCATTAGTGTTAAAGTCGACGCCATAAGTGAGTGCTAAATAACATGGGCCGGTATAGGAAAATGACTCATAATATTTACTTTACAATATTTTTGAGAGCATTGATGCTGCTAACAGGTTGAATTCATTTTTCAAATATAAAAGAAAACCAATAATAACAAAAAAAAAAAAAAAAAAGAATAAAAAGCTAATTTTCCAAAGAAAATAGCCAAAAACTACGTTTATCCTATGCTATAAGCAATGTTATTCATTGCTCAAGAAGAGCATCGAAAAACATTCAAAATGACGTCATGTGCACACACCCTATAACACAGATCATGCTGTAATGAACAGGTTGTACTAAAATTGAGCTATCATGATTATTACGTATTAGAAAATCCGTAGTAGAAAAAGTAATAAATTTTAGTAATTCGAGAATACAGATAGATTAGATAGAGGGACGGAGATAGAGAAAGATTTATGTAATAT
Source organism: Ecdyonurus torrentis (assembly GCA_949318235.1). Lineage (NCBI taxonomy): Eukaryota > Metazoa > Arthropoda > Insecta > Ephemeroptera > Heptageniidae > Ecdyonurus > Ecdyonurus torrentis. Next base: position 23,369,646 of record OX439136.1, on the reverse strand, counting down.
ACTAATACTTAAAATATTTTGTTGATGCTAATACTTATACATTATTCGTGAGATAAAGAGATTTTCAAAGTTACATAAGCAGCTATATGGAATGAGATAATTCTTTAATTTGCTATAAAGTCTCAGTTAAATCTTACACTTCTATCGCGGTGACAAACAAGATAAGTTGGCTCTTCTCTCGCAAAATACCTAGGTAAGTAGAGAAATATAGTTAATAAGTCAAGAAATTAGTATAAGTAGTAAGTAAGTAAGTACCAAGGTATGTACGGAAAAAATTATAAAAAGCGCTACCAGACTTTTTTTTATAATAAATTTGTTAGATATATACAAAGTTTTTTAAACAGCTAACTATTTACCGCTGAAGAAATAACTTTTATATTTAACGAGTTATACTGTTCAAACTTTTATCAACAAAGTTATTTGGTTTGTACTTAAGAGTTACATCTATGTACACGGAAATAATAAATTACGTAATTTATGCTGCATTTATGTCATTATAGCATAAATTATGCTAAATTACAACAGCATAAATAATTATGCTGTACAATATAATATTTATGCTATGTAACATATTTATTATGCAATATAGCATAAATATTGCTAAATTGAACACAAACTGTGCTAAAAATGAGGTAGCATAATTATTACGTAGATAATTTTGTCCGTGTATAACTTAATATAATTTTTTAAATTTATGTACGTATTTCATGTGTAAGTATTGTAACAAAGAAAGAACACTTATTAACATGATAATAATTATTATAGTTTCTGACAATAGTAGCAATGCTCCTTATACAAGCGTTATTATATATATATATATATATATATATATATATATATATATATATATATATATATATATATATATATATATATATATATATTAAAATTATTGGCTGAAAACCAGATTTGCGCCGTAAAAGACGCAACGTAATTTCACTACTTTTTGTTAAAAAAAATATCGTATTATCTTTACTTTTTGGTAGCAGTAACGCTAATGCGTTACTTTTTCAAGTAATTTTTTCCATAATAACGACATTACTTTCTAATATTTCAAGCACTGAAAGAAAAAAGCTTCTAAAACTATAAGTACATACATTACCAATACATATTATGCTTTCGTCATACTAAAAAGGAATTCAAAATTATTAATATCATTTAAATTTAAATCTCTCTATTTATAATTTATCGTAAAAAAAAAAATAAGATTAAAATATGCATTTAAAAAAATGTTTAACATCATGCTTTTAAAATTTTTTTTATTTATTAAATTATAAGCAAATATTTAATGTAAATAAAGTAACACTTCGAGTAATTGCAAGTAATAGTGAGTATAGAGTATAGTGAGTAATGTAGTGTTATTACTTTTCAAAAACTGTAACGAGTAACGTAACGTCATTACTTTGTCGTGAAGTAATAGTGAGTAACGTAACGAAGTTACAAAACATCAATAACGTATATAAGTATAGTAAATACCACGGTATATGTGTATATGTAAAGTATAGTGATTTACAACAAAGAAAAGTTACTTTGGCATATGATAGTTATAGTAACAATAACAATGCTTATTAACGGTAATGATTTTTATTTTTATCATTATTATTAATAGCTAAAAACACGTATAAATATCTAGTATTCCTAATTTTAATTTTTCTAGGATATATAGGGTCTAATATATACTACATATTGCTCATCATAGGACAAACGTATTTTTTTGCTATTTTCTTTGGGAAATAAGCTTTATTATTATTATTCTTGAATATGTACTTGAAAAACTAATTCAACCTGTTAACAGCATCAATGCTCTCCAAAATATTACTAAATATTTTTAAATTAGCAAAATGAGTAATTTTCCTATACTGGCCAATGTTATTTATTGATCACATGTGGCGTCGAATTTTATATGAATGAAACCACCCTATAGTACACAGTAGAGAGCGCAGAAATAGGTATTTTTTTCCCCAAAATAGTTAACTATATAGGTGTTTTTTGGGGGGCAAAATAGGTGGTAAAATAGTTTATTTTTAAGAAATAGTTGATTTAATAGTTGATTTTCATTTTATTATATTTTCATGAAAAACAACAATTTCAACCTTTTTCACCTATTTGCTAAAAAACAAAAAAAAAAGTTTTTATTCTTTCAAATTTTTTTTTTAACTTTTTTCAAATTTCCTTAGAAATGTACAAGTTTTCAACAAATCATGAAAAAAATATGAAAATAGTTGACAAATAGGTGAAAAATGTTGAAATGGTTGTTTTTCATGAAATAGGTAAAAATAGGTGATTTTTAGATGGGGTCAAAAGGTCACAATTTAATGGATCCATGGACATCTGGTTAAATAATTAAAATAGCACCCGAAACGCAAATAGTTGAAAAACTATTTCTGCGCTCTTTAGTACACATTAATAGAATTATTATATATTTTTGGAAAAGTAAAATAACGACACAATGAGCTTTATTTTTTTAACACATAATGTAGATTACAAAACTTTTTTTTTTGCATATTTCATAAAATCTTGATAGAGCTTATAATCGCCCTCTCTCTCTCTCTCTCTCTCTCTCTCTCTCTCTCTCTCTCTCTCTCTCTCTCTCTCTCTCTCGTCTTTCTATCAAAAGTTCAAAGTTTTCCAAAAATGCGTTTCTCAAAATATTTCCTAGCTAATGATGCAAACTGTACTAAAAAACATTATTCGTGCCAAATATCTGCCAAGATAAAACGTAGCTAAAGATCCACCAGCCGCGACTCCAAAGATCAATATATTAGTCAAGTGTGATGAAAGATATTTGGTGACTTTGAAAAGTTAATTATGTAAGTAGTGTAGCCCGGGTGAGATAGGTTATCTCAAAATATTGTATTTAGGTTCTGCTTTGCTATCATTTAATATTAATAATTAATTATCACTATTTATAGAGTGAATAATTAAAGTTATTACAGATTATCTATAATTTAAATTTAAAAATAATATGGGGTGATTGGAAAATTGATCTCTATTTTTAATAGACGTAGAACACCTTGAACAAAAACATGTCTAATATCCTTACATATATACCTAAATATCAACGTTGATTTGACCGGAGTTATTGATTTATCATTTATTTTCCATTCTCAAAATGGCAGATGCGGGTTTATGACGTCACAGCTCACTGGTCCTCACGCACGGCAACTGGAGATCTGTGACGTCATAAACCCGCAGCTGCCATTTTGTGAATGGAAAATAAATGAGAAATCAAACCCGAAATCAATGACTCCGGCCAAATCAAAGTTGATATTTAGGTATGTTAGGATAATACACATATTTTTTGTTTGAATTTCGTCTCATTTTTTCCAAACAGAAGTTGAAATCGTACTGCCCAAATACAATTATATATATATATTTTTTTTTTTGGTGTGTAATTAAGAAAAAAATGTTACTCGAAAAATTACTAAAAACAGGATGGACTTGATAGACATGTAAATATAAAACATGGAATAAAAATTTGATATTATCAGAAAGTTTAAAAAAATATTCAAAAATTCAAAAAAACAAAAAAAACATGTCAATATTTAATATCAAATTATCCATAATATCTATTATTTTATTAATAAAATCTGCTGATTACAATGAAAACCTAATTATCGTGCTAAATGCACAGACAAAAATAAATAATTATGTTATAGCTCTTTTTTAACATACGTTTTATTGCATACAATATAATATTTATATGCTTTAGTATGCTGTTCAAATTTACCATCATTTATACTATAAGCTATAATGACATAAGCGCAGCATATATTACGTTAATTATTATATTAGCTTGTATAGATTTGTAATTTTTTTTTCAAATACATCCTCCATAGTCCATATACATCCTCAAAAAAAAAAAAAAAAAAAAAAAAAAAAAACTGATTTTTTTAAGTAAAAATAGTTGTAACATTTTTATTATTACCTTTATATTATCTTTTGCAATTGAATTTGCATTTAAAAATATTACGCATTTAAATTATAAATTGTAAACATCATTCTCGGTCACTGATGCCCTATAACTGTGACCTCTTCTCTCTCTCTCTCTCTCTCTCTCTCTCTCTCTCTCTCTCTCTCTCTCTCTCTCTCTCTCTCTCTCTCTATTACACACACATTACAAAATGCACTCAATCGTGTTATAAATCTTAGTAAATATTTTCACAAAACATATAAGATTCCAAAGCAAGCTGCGTCACACACAAAACTAGATCACTTCTCTTACGTCTTCTATCATCACTAACTCAAAATGTTTTTGCTTGTAAGTACAATTTTATTATCTTTTAACATAAATATATATTTTTAGCAATAATTGCATAAAAACTTAACTTAGATTAAGGTGGAAAATCAGATACTGCGGGATTTGACTAAAAAATTGTTAAGAAAGAAAAATCTGAAATTTAGCACAGTGATACATTAGGATATGTTATCTTCAAAAATGTTAAAAAATCGAGGGGTCACAATGCTAGATTTTAAATTATGATTTTTTGAAGTGTTAGTCCCATAAGAGCCCATGTTAATTTCAATAATTAATTTCTCTCTTATCTGATGGTCACAGGTTCTAAAAATGTTATCATAGCTGTTACTGTTAACTTTGAAATGGTATCATAAAGTTTGCAAGATTTCTTTTTAAATTTTGAGATACAAGACATCTATAAACAACCCCTAAACAAAAAATACGCAATTTAAACTGTGTTGAAAAATCGATATATTAGTGGTATAACGATAACAATAAATTACGTAATTTATGTTTCATTTATGTTACTATAGCATAAATTATGCTAAATTAGAAGCATACATGTAATTAATTATTCTCGAAACATGGAATTAATAAATTAACGTATGAGAAAATTGACGTATTTTGAGAAAACTATTGTAATGATTCCGCATAAATAATGTAAATGTGGGATTTAAGAATCGTGCACGGAAAATAATTACTACTGATGGCAGGTATACATAAATCCTGTATTTTGCAATAGGTATACACTTATATTTGAATCAGGTAGTTATAAACTACAATACTACTTAATCTAAGTGAGTCACACCTTTATTGTAGCATATTACACCTGCATTATTATTATTATTATTAGGTATAATAATACCTGTGTTCTAGGTTATATATTGTCTGCCTATTACATTTCTATAATCGACTCAAAAAAACTCAGGCGATTTATCGTTTTACCACTAATGTATTGCCCATTTTCTCGCGCGCATTTTCTCGGGGTGGCTGGGCGATACCGTAAAAGATCGAACGGCAGGTACAGTCCACGCCTGAGGATGCGACCAATAAGAGAGCGCCTAAAAACTCTCCATTTAGTTAACATTAGCCCACCTCCTAGCGACCTTGAGCGCTTAAGCATCTATTGGTGCGTGGCTCGATTTCGATTAATCGCAAACATCCTTAGTTGGCACGGACTGTAGGTGGCACGGACTGTAGGTGGCACGGACTGTAGGTGGCACGGACTGTAGGTGGCACGGACTGTAGGTGGCACGGACTGTAGGTGGCACGGACTGTAGGTGGCACGGACTGTAGGTGGCACGGACTTTAACTCAGGCTTTTTGAGACGAGTGTAGAATTAATTTTTTTTCCGTGTGTTTTTGGCAAATAATAATAATAAACTTTTTTTAATCTCTGGTATTTGTAGCATTGTATAATAAGATGATAATAAAAATGTGATTGATACAAATCTTAAATCCTTATCAAAACCGCACGTCTTAATAATAATTAATAATACGCACAAATATTGATTGGTTTTACATAACGGATACTGATAACACGGCCTATTATAGTGATAAAGATATAAGGAACTCTTCAAAAACAACAATATAAGAAAATGACCATTATATACTTCGTTATCTGTGTCAAATATATCAAACTTACAGATCAAATATTTCTAATTCTATATATGTACGAGATAAATATATAGCTAAGCTTACTTATGTTACGTAACATGCATGCGCAATGCGCATGTCAATCACTGTTTATATCACTTATAGAGACGTTAATAGTCAGATAACTTTGAGTTTTTTTTAGCTTATTATTTAGATTTTCTTTTTTATGAGAGAAACTTAAAGGCGTGGAACACCTTGAACAAAAAAGTTGCGTAATAACCTAACAAACCTGAAAATCAACGTTGATTTGGCCGAAGTTATTGATTTCTAATTTATTTTCCATTCACAAAATGCCACTGGCGGTCACTGACGTCACAGATCAACTGGTATACGTGAGCGTAAAACAAGTGAGCTGTGACGTCAGTGACCGCTAGCGGCATTTTTTGAATAGAAAATAAATTAGAAATCAATGACTTCAGCCAAATCAACGTTGATTTTCAGGTTTGTTAGGTTATTACGCAACTTTTTTGTTTAAGGTGTTCTACGCCTTTAAAGTATTATTCACATGATTCGTATAAATTTGACACGTGTTACAAAGTTGGAACAATGTAAAAAAATGGAGCTGTTCACGTTGTTTTTGAAAATTACAAAACAATAAATAAAATAAAATCATTTTGCCACTTTAAAACCACTATGCAATATTTTTGAGAGCATTGATGTTGTAAATATGTTGAATTAGTATCTCAAAGAATGTGAGAAAAATAACAATAAAAAAAATTAAGCGACATCCTAAAGAAATTTGGCTTAAATGAAGTTTGTCCTGCTGAGCAATGTTATTCACTACTCCAGTATGGCCTCTAAGCGCATTAAATGTGACGTCATTCGCATACACCCTTATAATGAGTTTTCATATGTTGAATTGGTTAAATGCTTTATATTTGTACAGCATAATTGATTATGTTGTTCTAATTTATGCTATAATGAGATAAACGTAGCATAAATTACGTTATAGTTTCTACAACATGATGTTAAAGGCATAGACCATATAAAACAACATGATGTGCTTTTTAATCAATAAACATGAAATGGGATCTTCAAAACTGTCACAATTTTTACCAGAATGTTAATGTATAGCCCCACGAGAGAGCGTGAAAATACTGTAAAGTATACACGGAAAGAATGAATTGCGTAATTTATGTTGCATTTGTACCATTATAGCACAAATTATACTAAAGTTTAACAACACTAATAATTATGTTGTACAACATAATATATTTATGCCATGTAACATAATTATTATGAATTATAGCATAAATTATGCTGTGTAGAACAAATTGTGCTAAAAATGAGACACCACAATTATTACGTTGTTATTTTTGTCCGGTGTGCAATTTCCATAGAAATTCATGTTTATGACGTCAGAAACGTGCAAAAATTAGTATGAAAATGTTGTGCGTGTTGCATAAATCAAACTTTCTGATCACTGCTACGGAGCTATAGTTGAGTTTTGAGACAAACTAAAGTTATGTATGTAAGTCCCATCCAGTGTTAAATGCTTATGTTTTTCTCTGGTCTATTCCTTTAATATTTCAGACCGTGGTTACGATGATGTTGCTGGCGGCACTGGTGGTGTGTGCCTCACTATGGTGGCTGTTGACACGACGTAAGCACGCCATAGACATGATCCAAGGTCCGCCAACCTGGCCAGTCTTTGGCAATGCCTTAGACTTCGCAAAACCAACAAGAGAAGGTATAATGTTAATTAAACTTGGTTACAAGTACTGTATATTTGTTTACATAGAAATTATGAGTGAAAGCATAAAAATATATACATATTACTTTTATGTCAAACCATTATGTTAAATGAGCAATGTATAACAATAAGAGAGCTTGCACATCCTTGCGCTTTGTCGCCATGTCTGTGGTGCCTAATGTATTGTCCAGCATAGGGGAAACATCATTTCTCCTAATTATTCACATAAAAAGAGTTTATATGAACGAATTTTTCTCATATTCTTGTAGCTTATTAAGAGCTAGAAATAAGGCTTTGATTGAGGTGTGAAGCTTCTTTTGCTATTAAAAATATAAAAATGACGTTTTTCCTATGCTGGCCTATGTATTCCTGACCAACAAAATGGCAGCTCTTAAGTATGAGTGCAACTGGTCTATAGGTGTCCACTGCTGCATTTGTAGCTTTTACTGTACATAAAACATATTATAGTGAAATAATTTCACTTGAAAAGTGTTTGCAACTTTTGTCCATGCAGTTTTCTCATCTCATCTCATCTCATCTCATCTCATCTCATCTCTCTCTCTCTCTCTCTCTCTCTCTCTCTCTCTCTCCTTCAGACTTACATCATGATATAAATAAAAGTAACTTTACATTAACAGACACCTATAACTCTAGCAATGATTGTTCTGTTGCTAAAAAAAAATGTTGCGTTGTTGAATAAAAACGAGTATACAATAATTTCAATGGTACCTGGTTGCAGAGGCGTTTGCTACGATCAACCTGTTCAACCGCACGTACTGGCCACTGTACCGCACGTGGATGATGACCATCCCCGTGATCCACCCTCTTGACCCCAACAATGTGGAGGTTAGTAACGCACACATAAAGAACAGTACACTACAGTTACATATATGTAGCACAGTTTTACATACAGAGACATGATAATTGAACATCTTCAGCAATTTTGCTATCTATTTTAAATAATTAACATCTGCGCTTGACGTGATCATGTTTTTATGTCACTGATATATTGAATGAATGAATGAATGAATGAATGAATGAATGAATGAATGAATGAATGAATGAATGAATGAATGAATGAATGAATGAATGAATGAATGAATGAATGAATGAATGAATGAATGAATGAATGAATGAATGAATGAATGAATGAATGAATGAATGAATGAATGAATGAATGAATGAATGAATGAATGAATGAATGAATGAATGAATGAATGAAAGAACGAACGAACGAACGAACGAACGAACGAACGAACGAACGAACGAACGAACGAACGAACGAACGAACGAACGAACGAACGAACGAACGAACGAACGAACGAACGAACGAACGAACGAACGAACGAACGAACGAACGAACGAACGAACGAACGAACGAACGAACGAACGAACGAACGAACGAACGAACGAACGAACGAACGAACGAACGAACGAACGAACGAACGAAAGAACGAACGAACGAACGAATAATATATTTAAATAAATAAACAACTAAATAAATACATCAAAACAGAAGACTTTACGTGAACGCGCAGAAAGAGTTACTTATTTTTATATTTAAGTCAACAATTTTTTTATATAATACTGTATATACGTATCAAAACAATTGAAAAGGTTAAAATTTTATATTTTTGTACTTTTCATTGATATTATGTATCAATGTATATTGTAGTATATACAATGTATATTGTAGTATATACAATGTATATGTATTGTATATTGTTAATCGAATTATATTGTATTTGATATATTGATTGATGTATCAATTGATCGATGTATTAATTGATCAATCGATCGATTGATTGCTTGCCAGGCAGTACTGACTAGCAGCCAGCACATCACCAAGAGCCACGACTACAACTTCATCTCTGAGTGGCTGGGCACAGGTCTCCTCACCAGCACAGGTGACAACACAATATAGATCACTTAATTAGATGGCATGGGTCGCAAATTTTTAAAAGAAAACTTTTTGATGTCATTTGAAAGTTAATAGTAACAGCTACCTATGATAACATTTTCGGAACGGCCGTGACCATCAGATAAGAGAAAAAATAATCAAAATGCTAGATTTAAAATTATGATTTTTTTTTTTTTTTTTAAATTTAGAAATGTGCAAAATTTTGAACTTTTATTTCTTAACAACTTATTTATTCAAATCACACAGTAGCTAATTTGCTGCCATTTAAAAAGTGTATCACGGAAATTAAGTAACGAGAGAGTTACTTTTTACTTATGTGGCTATTTTTTATAATAAATTTGTTGGATAAAACACAGTTTTATTTTTAAAGCAAACTGTTTACCACTGAAGAAAAAAAAATGTTTTTCAACTTTTTTCAATTCAGTTATTGGTTTGTACTAAAGAGTTACAACTATGTAACTGAATAATTTGTCAAATTCATGTTTTCGTTGTTTAGTAAATAATTAATAAAATAAAATTTCAGGTTCGAAGTGGCACTCACGACGCAAGCTGTTGACTCCGACTTTCCACTTCAAAATCTTAGAAGAGTTCATCCCAGTTTTCAGGGAAAACATCGACACTTTTATCTCTAAAGTTGGTCAGTTTGAAGGCAAGCAGGAGGGGGTGGACATCGTGCCTTTGGTCACTCTGTGTGCCTTGGATATTATATGTGGTACGTATATACTATATTATATATATATATACGACAAATACTATGCTCTGCGAACGCAACAAATAAGAAATACAAACATTCACCTAAACAAAAATTCTCGCAACAGAGGGATGAGGGATATTTAGATCACACGTTACAATGCGTTGCGTGTAGATTAAAAAGATGTAAAGATTGACGTTATATACTTAATGACGCGATTTGATTTAAATTGATATCAATTTCTTTACGCAGAGACGGCGATGGGAACTTCCATTCACGCACAACATAATAAAGATTCTGATTATGTATCCTCGATATACGAGTGAGTATCTCAGTCATCTCGCAATCATTATTTGTTTGTTTGTTTATCTAATTGTTTGTTTACTTACTTACTTACTTACTTACTTACTTACTTACTTACTTACTTACTTACTTACTTACTTACTTACTTACTTACTTACTTACTTACTTACTTACTTACTTACTTGCTTACTTACTTACTTGTGTTACAAACGTCGACGGAAAAAAAAAAGTTGGGACAAAGCGTAAACCAACGGAGCCGTATCGCATGTTATTTCCAAAAACAACATGAACGGCTCAATTTGTTGCTTTTTTTTTTTCCAACTTTGTTTATCCATTGATGATACTTTAAAGGAATAGACCAGAAAAAAACATAAGTATATTTATATCACAAAACACTTGATAGGACTTACATAAATAACTTTAGTAATTGTCTCAAAACCCAACTGTAGCTCCGTAGCAGTGATCAGAATATTAGATCTATGCAACCCGCATAACATTTTCATAATAATTTTTGCATGTTTCTGACGTCATAAACATGAATATTCACGCAAATTGCATACTTTACAGTTTTTTCACGCTCTCTCGTAAGACTACCTTAACATTCTGGTAAAAATTGTCTACAGTTTTGAAGATACCATTTCATGTTGATTCATTAAAAAGCACATGTTTCATGTGGTCTATGCCTTTAACTGCCTGTATAGCACTTCATCTCAGTATATAACATGCTAGTGTTTCTTAAAACAAACAATTAGTTTTGACACTATATAAACGACACTTATATAAGGTAATACAAAACCTAATACTGCAGTACTTATGTGACAGACTCGGAGACTTGCTAGTACATCGTATGATACGTCCCTGGCTCTACCCCAAGTACCTGTACATGCTGACCGCCTCTGGGCGCAGACATTACAAACTGATCAATGTGCTACAGAGCTTCACAAAGAAGGTAATATATAGGGAGGTTTCATTCATGTTAAAGTCAACGTCATAAGTGAGCACTAAATAACATGGGACAGTATAGGAAAATGACTCATTTTGCCAGTTTAAAAATACTTTGCAATTTTTTTGAGAGCATTGATGCTGCGTTAACAGATTGAATTAGTACCTCAAGTATATATGCAAGAAAAATAATAATAACCAAAAAAAAGAGCTAATTTCCAAAGAAAATAGCCAAAAACTATGTTTGCCCTATACTGAGCAATGTTATTCATTACTCAAGATGAGCATCGAAAAGCACTCAGAATGACGTCATACGCACACACACCCTATAGCATACAACATATCTTTACGTCACTCAGTTATAGGATGGTTGCATTCTTATAAAAATTGACGCTATATATATATGATCACTATAAATAATATGGGCCGCCAAAAATGACATATTTCTGCAGTTTAAAAACTTCGAATTTTTTTTTAGAATCTTGATACTGTTAACAGTTTAAATTATTCGATAAGTACAATATGCGAGATAATTCAGATAATAATAATAATACTAAAACGCAATCTTCTAAAGAAAATAGCCATAGACGATGTTTGTTCTATGTATAGCAAAATGTTAATAATTGCTCCAGTATGGCGTCGAAGCGCATGCTCTCACTTCCTCATATGCACTCTGTTATAAACAAATTTGAAATATTTCAGGTGATCCGAGAGAGAAGAGAAGAGTTAAGAAGATCAAAGTCGGAGTCAGCTTTAAGTTCCGATAGCGATTTCAATATTGGTGAGTCGATCATTGATAAAAATTCAGAGCATATTATATTAATATTATTAAATATAGAGCATATTATATAATATATTCCTTGATGCAGCTTAAAGGTAGATGGTGAGTGACTTTGTGATTTGAGTCAAATGAGAAACCGTATTTTCATGACAATAGCTCCTTATGTGAAATTTATATCAGTATTACAAAATTATTTGTATGATCTCTTCTTATATCCTATCTTCAGTCACAGATTTAAAAAAAAATTATTGCAGTTTCTTATCAACCACGTTTGTGTGCGGCTCTCAGAAAACCAAAAATATATGTATATATATATATATATATTGACCGAGCTGGTATGTCCGAGTGGTGAAGATATCTGACTCGTAACTCTGTACTCCTCACCGAGTATAGGTTCGAGCCACTGCTGGGTGCGTACGTGAAGTGTGAGAGCACAACACGTTGCACGATGTATGTTTACATGCATTCCATGACGACGCACAGCATTCGGGAGGTGCATGATCGATGTGATTGCACCGACCAGCCTGCCTAGATGTTTCCACGGTTTCTCTAGGCTGTCATGGCAAATGCCGGGCTGTGTACTTAGGCCGTGGCTGGCCCGTGTGTGCTTTTCCATTAATTGGAAAGTCCTTACCTGTCGATAAGACAATGTCTTGACTGGGACTGGAATTGCCATAGTGTGGCACGATAACACAACATGGCAAAAAAAAAAAAAAAAAAAATCTCTTTTGTTAGAAAAGTTTTCTTACTGTCACGGACCCTTAACCAATCTAGAATGCTCAAAATAGCTTTAAAAAACGTTTAAATTTAAGGGAGTCGTCTGGTCTATAAATTTCAAATTTTTTGTCAATTATTTTTTCGATTTTTAATCCTGTTTTTTCCACTGTATTGTATACTGGAACTGAAGAGGACATTTTTTGTTTCATATTTATGTGTATTAATTATTATTAATGTAAAACGTTTAACTTGAAATTTGACACCAAAACTTAATTTTCTCATATGTTCATGTGTTTTCAGGAACTCGCAAGAAGACTGCGTTCTTGGACTTGCTGCTCCGAGTGAGTGAGGAAGAAGGTAACCTCAGTGACGAGGATATAAGAGAGGAAGTGGACACTTTCATGTTTGAGGTATAATAACGTCTTACAATGCTTCTTACAGACGGTATTTTTTCAACTCATTTTATTGGCTGTGAACACGTTAAAGTATGCCTTTGTTTATATATATATATAGTATTTCTCATTTAAAATATTTCCAGAATCAGTTTTTGCAGATAAAAAAAAAATCAAAAAAATGCAGGTTATCGGTTTAAAAAATTGTTAAAAATTTTCTATGGCTTAAAACACGTAGTAGTATGTCTAGTATTTCTCATTCAAATTTCTCCAAAATCGGTGGAGTAGTTTTCTCAGAAATCGCAAAAAATGTGTTTTTCTCCATAAGCGTAATGTTAAATTAGGGGACCCTTAGCTTTCCCCGCAGCACCCCGCGCGCTAAACCGATAACGTCCATTGTGCTTTATTTTTCTATTGTTATAATATGTCAACTGATTGATTGATTGATCAATATTGGTTGCAGGGACATGACACGACGGCCATGGCCATGAGCTGGGCAATACATTTCCTGGGCTGCAATCCTCATGTTCAGGTATAGTTATAGCGTGCTAACCTAAGTGAATCTCTACAAATTTGTATGTATATATAGGCTTCCTGCGTATAACAAAGGCTCTATATATGATGTTCGTAAACCCTATTTGTCATGCCCCAAACCACAAAAAAAATGACGATCACCTCATGCTTTTTAAATGGCATTGCGCATTTTTTTGGAGCGAGGGAACAGGATTTACGAACACATCATTAGGGTTGCCTACCTTCACAGGTGGTGTCAAATATTGTGATCACGTGACTCCCCTTTTAGAGATGAGTTCATTTTTCTTTCTCAAGGAGTTTAGTAATGTAAAAGTTACGCGTGTTGACGGATAAACATAGAGGACACAGTGTAATCAAATGGCATTTACATGTAATTTACAAAAACAGTGTGAACGGCTTCATTTGTTTACGTTGCAACCTTTGTTTATCTATTGACGACGCACCTAACTTTTACGTAACATGTGAACAATCTTTTAAACACGTGGATAAAAATAAATACGTAATAAATAATATTATGCTAGCTTATTTTCAGCACAATTTGTTCAATACAACATAATCACATATGCACAATAATTATGCTAAATAGCATAAATATTATGTTGCATAGCATAAATTAGCATAATTTATGCTATAAGGACATAAATGCAGCATAAATTACGTAATTTATATTTTCCGTGAACGTGATGAAAATAATGAGTGAATGAATGAATGAATGGAAGAACGAACGAACGAACGAACGAACGAACGAACGAACGAACGAACGAACGAACGAACGAACGAACGAACGAACGAACGAACGAACGAACGAACGAACGAACGAACGAACGAACGAACGAACGAACGAACGAACGAACGAACGAACGAACGAACGAACGAACGAACGAACGAACGAACGAACGAACGAACGAACGAACGAACGAACGAACGAACGAACGAACGAACGAACGAACGAACGAACGAACGAACGAACGAACGAATGAATGAATGAACGAATGAATGAATGAATAAACACAAATAAAAATAATTAAAAAAAAAACAACTAGCACCACCTACTGAAATAGAGATTTGGAAGCGGGTTAAATTTACAGCACTAACATATTAATTAACACTTGGCTGTTAAATTTTCAGGAGAAATGTGTGTCAGAGCTGCGCGATATTTTCAGTGACTCCAGTGACATATCTGCTACCCTGAGCGACCTGAACAGTATGAAATACCTGGAGCGTGTCATCAAGGAGACCCTGAGGTTGAGACCTTCAGTCTTTGTTATGGGACGTAAACTTAACGCCAATCTCAAGTTAGGTAAGTGTTGGGCTGACAGTATATAGGGTGGTTGCATTCATGTTAGAGTCGACGTCATATGTGAGCACTAAATAACATGGCCAGTATAGGAAAATTGCTAATTTTAACAGTTTTAAATTATTTATATTTGAGAGCATTGATGCTGTTATTAGGTTGAATTAGTATTTCAAATATGCAAGAAAAATAATAATAACAAAAAAAAACAACAAAAAAAAAAAAAAAAAAAAAAAAAAATATCCAAAATCGAAGTTTGTCCTATGCTGAGCAATGTTATTCATTATTCAAGTATGGCGTTTAAGCGCTTTAAATATGACGTCATGCGCATAATTATACATCCTATATATTTAAGTTCAGTATTTATAAATAAGTAATACTTATATATATATATATATATATATATATATATATATATATATATATATATATATATATATATATATTATATATATATTAGTCATTATTTTGGAATAATTAATATAATAACTTAATAAGAAAGATTTAACAGAAAAACATATAAAAAAAAGTTGTGGGATGGGGAATAATTTCTAAACTAGGCCCAAAAAATACTGATGTACTTTTTGGGGGTTAGAAATTATTTTCTGTATATACCACGGCGTCCCTGTCAGTCTAACAGTGCATTACTATCTCACAATACCCAATATTTTGTAATCTATTTACAGAGTATGCTTATCAACTAAATCTTTTCATATTGTCATTTAATGTATAGTCATTTTTATTTATCTAGTTATTCAATTATTTATCTATATAGATAGTTATTGATATTTATTGATTGTTATTATTTACAGATGGCATCGAGTTCCCTTCAGGCACTACCATAAACTTGCATATCTACAGTATTCATCGCAACCCTGAGATCTTTCCTGACCCTGAGAAGTTTGACCCTGACAGGTTTTTACCTGAGAATTGTGCAGGTCGCCATCCTTATGCTTACATTCCATTTAGCGCAGGACCCAGAAACTGTATTGGTTAGTATTATTGAAATTAATAGAAGATAAATATATTTATTATTAAAATTTTGACGTTTATGCAAAATCAATTTTTCATATTTTAACTATAGTGCGAATTAGTGCTCCTATACATGTGATATAATTTATATTTACTAATCTAAATTTAAATTAAAAAACACTCACCATTTTTAGTAGATAAGTATAATAAACATACAAAAAAAGGGGGGGGGGCGTAATTTTATAGCATATTCTAAAAGAAGGCATTGGCATGAATCGATTAATATACGAATTTCTAATTTTTGATTTTAATAAGTATTTTTAATTAATCTTTGAAAGCATTTTTTTGGGTCTTATTCCTCATTATTAATATCCGTTTACTTAATTTTGATAGTAAAATTTAACTTATTTAAAATAATTTTTATCATGTTTCACAGGTCAAAAATTTGCAATGCTCGAAATGAAGTCCCTGCTGAGTAGTTTACTGCGCAGATTCAGGGTAGAGTCTTGCAACCCTGAGAGAGACTACCAGGCAGTACCTGATCTCATCCTTAGACCCAAGTGTGGTCTGCAAGTTAGGATATACCCAAGACGTACGGAAAAGTCCACCAATTAATTTAGAGTCCATAATATATACATTAAAAATGTAGCCTATAGTCTAGCCATTATTAAATGTCTTAAAGGGATAATGGCTTTAAAACAAAATAATAAACTAAAAATGTAAAATTCATGAGATATGGTACCATAATATGTTCCTCAACCCTTAATTCTGTAGCCTCAAAAACTGTTGATTAATAGAGAAACAACTCATTTTAGGCTGACTATAAGCGATTTTGCACATATCTGCTTTCGTTTTAACGTACTACGCATGCGCAGCAAGTAGAAACGGAAGCGGATGTGAGCGAAATCGCTTAAAGTCAGCCTCACAAAACAGTTGTTCCTTTAATATAGTCAATACACTGTAAAATTATAGACAACTGTATTATAGATAACTTTAAGAATTCATGACGTCATGAGTTCCACTTTGACAATTGACTATAGTAAAGTAACAACTGTTTTGAGGCAGACTTTTAGCAATTTCGCACACATCCGCTTCCGTTTTGACGTACTACGCATGCGCAGCAAGTAGAAACGGAAGCGGATGTGAGCGGAATTGCTTAATAAGTCAGTTTCAAAACAGTTGTTCCTTTATTAGTCAATATAAATTGAATAAGTAATTGCTGTTGATTTTCATGATATTTAATATATTATAATACAATCTGTAATTTAGAGATGATCAAAGTTTTATGTATGTGTTTGTCTGTTTAATTTTGTATATAAATAAGTTACTATTTTGCAAATACTTTACATATTCAATTACTTTATAATATAATACATTATATGTGTTACATTAACTCTATTATATATATTTAAATTTTAGTTGTTATAATGTAAATATTAGATTTTAGATATATATTCATATCATGTATTTTTTATAAATGGTTTTAAATTTCATTGTGGCAAACTAGAAAAAGTAAATAAAATGTTTATAGAAATTTTTCTCGTAAAAAAAAAAATAAAAAAAAAACGAGGCATGTTTTGAATTATATTATTACATACTTTATTTTATTCATTAATGTTTATATTTTTTTAATGTTAAAAATTAAAAAGTTATTTATTAAAAAAAGTGATTTCTTTAATTGATATATTATTTCAAAAATATCAACACCTTTCACTACACTATGTAATATTCGAGCATTCTGGAACTAGAAAGTTATGCAAATTGTAAGAAAAAAGTAGTAAAAAAGTTTTACAGTTTTCAATTAAAGAGCTTTTTATTTTTTTCAAGAGATGGATCAGTGCATATATTATCTATGACTTTTACCTAAAAAACTAAATAGCAACTAGTTTTCTTTGTTCTTTAATTGGTAATATTTGGTCAGTGGGACTGCCTCGTGTATAAAACTGTAAGGGAAAAAAATAATAATAAGAAAAAAAAAAAAAAAAAAAAACGTAAAAAAAAAAAACGTAAAAAAAAAAAAACGTAAAAAAAGTGTTGCAAGTTTTAATTAAAGAATTTTATATTTTTGAAAACATCATAGTGTAATAATTTTCACCTAAAACTAAAACCTAAAATAAACAATATTAAAAATGCAGGTTGCAATTGAAGAGTTTATTTATACTTTTTTCAAAAGATCAGAGCATAAGCTAAGATTTTCGCTTAAAGCCATAGACCACATAAAACAAATAATGTGCTTTTTAATGAATAAACACGAAATTGGATCTTCAAAACTGATGACAATTTTATTTTTACTAAAATGTTAATGTAGCCCCACGAGAGATCGTGAAAATACTGTAAAGTATGCAATTTACGTGAAATAATTTACCTACGCAGCGATAGTAAGGCATCTATACTTTTCCTGCAGTATGGTGACTGCAATATCGGTCTTTTAATTAAAGGCATAGAAAACATGAAACAACATGTTCTTTTCAGTCATTATAAGCACAAAATGGGATCTACAAAACTGTTGACAATTTTTACCAAAATGTATGTGGCCTCACAAGAGAGTGTGAAAATACTGTAAAGTATGTAAATTGCGTGAATATTTCTGTTTATGACGTCAGAAACATGCAAAAACTAGTTATTTGAAATCGTTATTAGTTTTCTTTTTCGATTTAGATTAATTATCTATTTTAAAGATTTCCACTGACGCCTGCAATATGATGCAGGGTAGGCTTTTTGTTGCGCACTGCGGTACGAAAAGTTGCCTAAGATACAGGGGCTCTCAAGTTAACATTTTATACGCAAGACGCAAAATGTGAAGTTAAAATAACATTGAAGTATTTTTGCAGCACTTATTATTCTACCTTTTTTTTTTTTAACCAATATTAAAGGTAAAGACCACATAATACAACATGTTCTTTTTAATCATTAAACACAAAATGGGATCTACAAAACTGCAGACAATTTTTACTAGAATGTTAATGTAGCCCCACAAGAGAGCGTGAAAATACTGTAAAGTATACGATTTAATTGAATATTTCTGTTTATGACGTCAGAAACATGCAAAAATTAGTATGAAAATGTTGTACGGGTTGCATAAGTTGACATTTTTTGATCACTGCTACGGCGCTACATTAATTAATTACGTTAATTAATGTTATTTATGTAAGTCCCATCAATTGTTTTGTGATGTATAAATGCTTATGTTTTCATGTTGTTTATGCCTAAGTGCATATGAACCACACGTCATGCTAGTTAAAAATTAGCACACATAAGGTGTATGCGGCTGACGTCATATTTATTGCGCTTGGAGGCCATACTGGAGTAGTGCATAACATTGCTCAGCATAGGACAAACTTCATTTAAGCCAATTTTCTTTGGGAAATCTATTATTTTTGTGTTATTGTTATTTTTCTCACATACTTGAGATACTAATTCAACAATGCTCTAAAAAATATTGCATAGTGTTTTTAAACTGGCAAAATTATTATTTTTCTTATGTCACCCATGTTATTGAGTTATCCAACATGGCGTCGACTTTAACATGAATGCATAGACCCTATATAGTCTATTTTGACTCTGAAATATTGACATTAATTGTAGTTTTCTTTGACAAAATTTAAAAATATACCCAATTATTGGAAATGAAGTAGGTCTTATTATTTCCATTGCAAATAGCTTTCAAAATTTTTCCATTCGTAACAGGTGCTGAAATATATAAATTTTATTTGAACGAATATACAAAATATATAATGAAATTATATATCTACAAATATATAGTGCAGATTTTACGTTGTAAGTTATAAAAGACGTAAAACTTAAAGGTATAGACCACATAAAAAAACATGTGCTTTTTAATGAATAAAAACAAAGTGGGATCTTCAAAACTGATGACAATTTTTACAAGAATGTTAATGTAGCCCACGAGAGAGCTTGAAAATACTGTAAAGTATGCAATTTGCGTGACTATTCATGTTTATGACGTCAGAAACATGCAAAAATTAGTATGAAATGTTGTGCAGGTTGCATAAATTGAAATTTTCTGATCACTGCTACGGAGCTACTGTTGGGTTTTGAGACAAACTAAAGTTATTTATGTAAATCCCATCAAGTGTTTTGTGATATAAATGTTTATGTTTTTCTCTGGTCTATTCCTTTAAGTTAAGTAGCACAAAGCTATTACACTAAAAAAAATTAAAGCTATTTTAAAGATTAGTTGCTTCTTTTATAAAAATCGACAATACAGTGTCGTCACTTATTTCCGGTTCAGTTGATAGGACTCATTGTCCTGACTGCGCCTTTTGTTCAATTTTTAATAATTTATTATGTATATTTCATCTGCTGCTAATTTGTTGTTTGAACAATAAAGACTATTATTTATTATTTATTTATTTATTTATTTATGTTTGTAGGAAAATAATACATATTATATGCGTAAAAAAAAATATAGCTCTAACACCTCTAACAATTAAATTCATACCACTCCCATATCGTAACATTGGAAAACAGACACAATGACACCAAATTTAGACCCAAAACATGCTCTATAGTTTTTGAGATATAAGGTCGGTACCCTACTCCCTTAATAGTGTTCTACAAGAAAAAATTTTGTATATTAAATTGCTGTAAGTTTTGCTAATGTAGGCGGGCAAAATACTTTTTATGTAGAGATTATGGGATGTCACAGACATTGAAGTTTTTCTACTTTTTATAGGGTGTGTACGCATGACGTCATTCCGAATGCTTTTCGATGCTCTTCTTAAGAAATGAATAACATTGCTCAGCATAGGACAAACCTAGTTTTTGGCTATTTTCTTTAGAAAATTAGCTATTTTTTTGGTCATTATTATTTTTCTTGCATACTTGAGGTACTAATTCAACCTGTTAACAACATCAATGCTCTCAAAAATATTGCGAAGTATTTTGAAAATGGCAAAATGTGCCATTTTCTTATACTGGCCAATGTTATAGTACTCACTTATGACGTCGACTTTAACATGGATGAAACCACCCTATACAAAACTAGTTCCAAAATGTAGAGAAATAGAAAATGTTAAATAAGTTTTACTTTAATATTTTATTAGATATAACTTACATACATATAATCCCAATTATATTTTTAACATGAATTAACACTTTACATTTTGTTCAATATATTGTACATGATTATTTTCTACATTAAATATATTTATGATAATTTTTACACAAATCAGCTCTAATTACAAAAACATATCTAAAGGCATAGACCATAAGAAAACCTTGTATTTACATCACAAAACATATTATGTGAATTTCATAGACTTAATCTGATGTTCTATAGCAATGATCTTGAAAATTTCGAGTTATTCAGCCTGAAAAAAGTTTTCTAGTAATTTTCGCCTGTTTCTAACGCCAGAAACAGGAATTATCGCGCAAATAGCATACTTTACGATATTTTCATGCTTTTCTGTAGAGCCACATTTAAATTACAATTATTATATTTTGGAGATTGTATTTTTATTTTCATCCTTACCTTATATAAAGCACGATTTAATTTGGTCTATGTCTTTGGAAAAATAAAAGAAGAAAAAACCAGGTGATATATTTTTTTCACATTCAAAAAGATGATTTCCTTATGAATCAATACACAGGCAAATTTGTAATACTGCACTTAAGTTAACTTAGAAATTTTTGTGATTTTCTAAAGACGGGAAATAACGCCACGATCAATAAGTTTTAGAACTTTTGGACCGATTTTTTTTTTTTTTTTTTTTGGAATAATACTCAACATTTTAATGAAAATCTTTTTGAAGTCAAAATTCAAAACTTTATTATTGATTTTAATATTGATTAATAGAATTAATTGATTATTCTTTTAGAATATTAAATTAAAATACCAATTTTTTACATAGTAATTATCAAATTAAATAAATACCAGATGGAATGTTAATTAAGCCACATCCCTCTTGTAATAGAAGTGAAAGGTGGTAAAATACGTGGTAATACGTACTTACATAATCATGTTTTCATTATTTATAATGCCATTTTATGGAGTAATGAAGCAGCTATACCTCTAGTTAGAAATGTCAATCAATACTGAAATTTTAGAGTAGTTTACTTAAATCCCTTGTCAGCTTACTTTTATATCATTCAGAATACTAGATTGATAATTACCATACCTTATTATCCATGAATTAGACACCAATACGTTGATTTTGTATTTATTTTTATTTTAACAGTTATTTCACGTATCTGACGTCACAATGTACCGATGGGGTCGTGATATGGGTAAAGAACTTGAGGGAGGGGTTGTAATTTATCACGTGACCAGAGCGGTGACTGTGATTGGCGGCGGTACATTGTGACGTCAATTACGTGAAATAACTGTTAAAATGAAAATAAATCAAAAATCAACATGTTGGTGTCTAATTCATGGATAATAAGGTATGGTAATTATCAATCTAGTATTCTGAATGATAAAAAAAGTAAGTTGACAAGGGCTTTAACCTCAAAGCTAACTGTTTTTCAGCAAATACATGTGTTTTGATTTTGTTATGAAAATAACTTTGATAGATACTAGCTGCGTTAGTTGTTATGTAATGAAATACTATTGTCACCAAGATTACATTAAACTGGCTACTGAAGCTGCTAGCATTAATACAATACACACTTCTTTTATATATAAATCAAAACACATGAAATTTCACAATAGCAAGGTGCTTTGAGCTTTGATGCTCAGTATACTACAGTTCAATGTTGTTGCCAACAAAATGTCTATCTTTTTTTTTTTTTTTTTGTCACTTGAAGCAAAATGTCTATCTCGTTTTTTGTCAGATAAAGGTCTATCTCAAGCACCATCTCCATAACGTTTGGGAACGAGATAGACTTTTTGCTTACGCTGACAAAAAACGAGATAAGACATTTTACTTTGCGTGATAAAATACGATATAGACATTTTGTTCGCAACAAGATCAAGTTAAAAAATAAAAATTCAGTTATGAGACATTTTAAACTTCAGTTATAGCTGCTTTCTTGCCCCATAAGAAAGCATGGTAAATAAAGACACTAGCAAATTGTAGCATCATTAACTACTATTACAAAACGATGTATTGGCTCCTGATTGGTTGATGCAACGTCTCAATTTTATTGGACATTTGCCACGCACCAATAACCAAACAATACAAAAGACAACTTTACAATTAGGCTATGATATACTTTGTGCACATGCTATATAACTCCCTAAGCTAATTCTACTGCATATTTATGGCACCTATTCTATGTCCTATAACAACCCCAGCTCTTATATCTAACATATGGAATGACATATTAACGTTCAAATTATACATTTTTACCTTTCAATTTATACATTTTTTTTACCTTCTTAAAATTATACAACATATTGTAACTTTGAAAATCAATGAAAAAACCTTTGAACTCGAAATCATGCTACTTTTATAGAAGCATAATAATAAAATATTCGACCTTGAAATAAAGCTATTTTTACTTTGAAATGACATAATATCTTTAAATTGATGTTGTTGCGAACAAAATGTGTAACTCGTATTTTGTCAGGCGAAGCAAAATGTGTAAGTCGTTTTTTGTCACGCTATAAGCAATATGTGTATCTTGTTTTTTTGTCATGAGTAGCAAAATGTGTAAGTCGAGCGCCATCTCCATTACGTTCGGGAACGACTTACACATTTCGCTTAGCGTGACAAAATACCAGATACACATATTGCTTCGCCTGACAAAATACGAGTTACACATTTTGCTTCACCTGACAAAATACGAGTTACACATTTTGTTCGCAACAACATCGAAATAGTACATAGTATGACCTTTCAATAAGAGAACGTGCTTATAACCTTAAATAAAAGACAATAAAACAATAAAAATAATTCTGGAAAAAAAAAAAGACTTTGAAATTAGGCTACTGAAACCTAAAATAACACTAAATTTAACTTCAAAAAATGATTTTAAGATGCTGTGACCATAACGACATAAAACTGAACTGTAGAAATAATTGCTAGAACAAAATTGGCTATTACAATACTACTAAAGTTGACTTTGAAGTACGAGAACAGCTGATAGACAAAGAGTTACAACATTAATATAGTAGTGAT
Organism: Ecdyonurus torrentis; assembly: GCA_949318235.1. Taxonomy (NCBI): domain Eukaryota; kingdom Metazoa; phylum Arthropoda; class Insecta; order Ephemeroptera; family Heptageniidae; genus Ecdyonurus; species Ecdyonurus torrentis. The sequence goes on along the minus strand of OX439136.1, from coordinate 23,345,430 downwards.
AGCTACGTCAATACTGCCGTACACACAATCTAAGACTTAGAACTCAATGTGCTGCCTGCCTGGACTTGTTCCTTCTCTAGCTGTCTGCCCAGGTACTCCCTGAAAACACAACATGTCACAAATCAATATTGATTGATGCTAGCAGCTATGGCAAGGTATAAGCAGGGGGAGATATAGGCTCTTGCCGCTTCAAGAAAATCGCAAGTGGTAAATTGCAATGTTGCCTGATGCTTAAGGGGGTAGGGGACCGACGTCGGCCTTTAGACTCAAACTTAACTCGTCAAAAAAATCTAAAATTTTGTACAATGAAACTTCAGCTTGAGACAATTTCAAATATATAAAAATTTTAGGGGGTCACCGTGCAAATTAATTTTATATGACTTTTTTGAAATTTTAAGCCCATAAGGCCCAATGTTAATTTCAATATTTTTTTTTTTGGGACGGTCAAACATCATGAAATTTTTATCACGGCTAGGTGTGACCCTTAGCTACACAATGACACCAAATTTAGACACATAACACTTCTAGTTTTTGAGATATAAGGTCGGTACCTTACTTCCTTAACAAAATTAGGGCTGTCAGTATCGTCAATCTGGCAGTTTTTCCCTCCCCTTGTTCACCCTGAGCTACCCTTCAGCCAATCAACTCGTACATGCCACCTGCTCTCCACCAATCCAGCTGCTAGGGTGGATTTTAAATTTTTTTTACTACCCTTACAGTTGCCGCAATTCTGCCACCTGCAATAAAAATTGAAGAACGTGCTGCTACCAACTCTCTCTTCACTGCTGCCTATAGCGGGAGTATAGCAATGCTCTAGCTTTATTATATAGATCAGTGGGTATAAGGGACTACTTACCAGTTATGGACCATCAGTTTCTGGACCGCAAGCAGGGCCTCATAGCGAACATTAGGGTCCTCATGACCCAATAATTGCATCACCAGCTGTTTGCCTCCAAGCTGTTCAATCACGCTGCAAGTAAAACATATGTCAATTATTTGCATACAAGTTAGCAGATCATATAGCCGATTTCAATGAACTGGCTACTGAAGCTGCTAGCAACAATATAAAGTACTTAGGTTTATAATGAAAGGTAGGTACGCTTACTGTTTTCCTCTGGGGTAATGACGCACGTACTCGCCGATGTCAAAGCTTGCTACACTCAACACCAGGGGGTCTTTGCTTGTCTCCAGCAAGCCAATCAGGATGTGAAGCAGCTCATGGCTACGTTCGTTCAACCTGCCAGCGTTCTCCCGCCAGAACTTGGCGCTCTTGTGCACGGGGCTCCACTCCAGACGTCCAGACTTCAGCTCTGTCGCGTACTCATCAAAGGAGCTGTCAATCATACGTTGTAGTTGTTAGTATTTTAGCCTGATTGCTTCTAGTAGCTTCAGTAGCCAGGCCATAGAAATCAGTTTGTCACCAGGATTACATTGAACTGGCTACTGAAGCTGCTAACTTAAAAACAAACAAATAAAATAATATTAATGGAATAGCTTTATTAGACAGCTCAATTTAAAGCCATAGACCGCATAAAACAACATGTGCTTTTAAACACGAAGTGGGATTTTCAAAACTACGACAATTTTTACCAGAATGTTAAAGGCGTAGAACACCTTGAACCTTGAACAAAAAAGTTGCATAATATCCTAACAAACCTGAAAATCAACGTTGATTTGGCCAGAGTCATTTATTTCTAATTTATTTTCAAAATACTGCTGCCGGTTACTGACATCACAGCTCGCTTGTTTTATGCGCGCGTTAACCAGGCGAGCTGTGACGTCAGTGACCGGCAGTGGTATTTTGTGAATGGAAAATAAATTAGAAATAAATGACTCTGGCCAAATCAATGTTGATTTTCAGGTTTGTTAGAATGTTACACAACTTTTTTGTTCAAAGTGTTCTACGTCTTTCCTTTAATGTAGCCCCACGAGACAGTGTGAAAAAACTGTAAAGTATGCAATTTGCGTGAAATTTCATGTTTATGACGTCAGAAACATGCAAAAATTAGTATGAAAATTTTGTGTGGGTTGCATAAATATAATTTTCTGATCACTGCTACGGAGCTACAGTTAGGTTTTAAGACGAACTAAAGTTATTTATGTAAGACCCATCAAGTGTTTTGTGATATAAATGCATATGTTTTTCTCTGGTCTATTCCTTTAACCCTGGTGACGAGCTGATCACAATGCTTTGGTTACTGAAGCAGTTACGTTATAAACATACCTAAGATCTTGCACAGACGACAGAAGCCTCTCATTAAGAAAGTCGATATCTGCGGTGATATCTTCGTCGTCAAACTTTCTCTGTTCCAAGATGCTCAGCTGTTTAAGTACTTTACATTGCACCATAGCCATACAGTTTTCCTTGGCTATCGTGCCTTCCTCAGGCTTCTCAATCAGGTTCTGAACACATAAATATCATCTACTTTAATATACACTCGAAAAACAAACGAGGTCTACTTACGGATACACTCAAAAAATTAACGTCTTTTATGTACTGTACTTTAAAAGGAAACTTCTGTTTATTTGTCTTGAAACTTATCAAGCAGGATTTAATATATAAAAGTCATCTACTTATTAAAAAAAAAAAAAAAAAAAAAAATCTATATAAATTTACTAAAAAAAAAAATAAATAAAAAGGGGGGGGGGGGTGGCAAGTAAAAAAGTACGATAAATTTAAAATTTCTGTCATGTTTTAATGTTAATAATAATTACATCCATGTTGAAAAATAAAATGTCCAATTTTAACCTGATTTGTGGGTCAAATTTACCATGATATTGGTTAACTTAAGGAATGCACTTACCCTGTACACTGCCAGGATGATCCTGGTCACTTTTTCCTTCACTGAATCACTCAATATGTCCGCCAAGATTGGAATAACGTTGCACCTGCATTCAAACAATTGACAAATTTCAAGATTAATATTTCTTTTGTATACAAGTTAGCAGCTTCAGTAGCCAGTGCAATGTAATCCTAGTGACGAGCTGATTACATTGAACTGGCTACTGAAGCAGCTATATAGTCAGGTAAGAACGTACCTGTGCAGCTTGGTAGCAAGGTCAGGGTTGAAGGTGAGCACCCACAAGCAAAAGATGAGTTGGTATTGTATCTGGAAGTTCTGGCGAGAGGACAACACCGATAGTAGAGTGGACACGCCATCCACTGAGATGAACGCTGTGCGATACTCATCGTGGCGTAACAACATCTGTAGGCATCGTGCCACGCTCTGCACGTACTCATTACCCTAGCAACACAAAGTCAAGGTCAAACAAGGTCAAACTGAAGAAACAGGCGTAGTGACGTCACATCTGTAGACAACGCGCCACACTTTGCACGCACTCGTTACCCTAGCAACACAAAGTCAAGGTCATGAAAGGTCGAACACAGACGTAGTGACGTCACATCTGCAAATGTCGCGCCATGTTTTGCAAGTACTCATTACGCGTCTTTTGCAAAATTTTGATGGTGAGAAAATATTATCCTTATTTTTTTTTTTTTAAGTCAAGCTTGATTCTTTTTTTCTTTTTTTGTTTTTTTTTTTTGTTTCACTGGAAGTAGATCTAAACAATTGAGCAAAATTGAAAAATAATTGTGAATGCCTTGATCAAACCTTATTCCAGACATAGCTAAATAAATAAATAATCGTCTTAGTTAAAAAAAAAAAAAAAAAAAAAAAAAAAATCACAGGAAAAAAAAATCAAAATTTTGAAAGGTCGAGCTTTAAGCCTGACAATAATGCTGTTCGTAAACCCTGTTCTTTGCAACAAAAATGATGATCAACTTTGGTTATTCAAATGGAATGCGCATTTTTTGGTGCAAGAAAGCAGGGTTTACGAACAACACTAATATGTCTGGCCCACTCTTGGAAGGAGGTTTGAACATAGCAAGGAAGTTCTTCAAAATAAGATTATGGGACAACAAAACTGTGTTCAGTTGCTTAGTAAACCATTGAAGGCTATTGCATTCAATATGAGCTGGGAAGCCAGGTTGGTTCTGGAGAGAAAGAAAAATTGTCATGCTTACAACAACATAATTAAAAAAAATTAAAAAATCACCCAATTTATAAAATAATAATTATAAAAATAATTGAGAGTATGTAATTTAACGTCTATTTTACACGGGAAGTTTTAATGAAAGGTTTTGGCTTTTGTGTTACACTGTGTTATATAAGCAGTAAACTGAGAAATGGTAACGCAGTGGTCTGAAAAACCAAAGATCCAGGTTCGAGTCCCGGTCGAGCTGAATTCCTCTTCAATGTCATTTTACTGCTTATATAGCACGGTGTAATATGAAAGCAAAAACCTTTATACAAATTATTGTTATTTTTCAAGGTTAAAATGAGATATACAGGGTGTTCATAAAAGTTGATGCCATATGTGCGCACTAAATAACATGGACAAGCAGCTAAGAGAAAATAACACATTCTACCAGTTTAAAATTACTTTCAATATTTTTGAGAGCACTGACGTTTTAATAGCTTGAATTTCAAGTATGCAAGACAAATATTAAAGTACTTGTCATCTTACTTTTTTATCATTTAGAATACTAGATTGATAATTACCATACCTTATTATCCATGAATTAGACACCAACACGTTGATTTTGTATTTATTTTCCTTTATTTTTAATTTGTCAGTTATTTCACATATCTGACGTCAAAATGTACCACTGCCGCCCTCCTGTAAGTTCTTTGCACGCCATCACTGCCCCGTCGGTACATTGTGACTTCAGATACGTGAAAAAAACACCAAAAAGAAAATAAATACAAAATCAAAGTGTTGGTGTCTAATTCATGGATAATAAGGTATGGTAATTATCAGTCTAGTTTTCTAAAAATGATAAAAAAGTAAGTTGACAAGGGGTTTAAAATTAACTGATATTCCAAAGACAAATGAAGTTTGTCCTATGCTGGGCAATGATATTTACTGCTCCAATATGGCGTCACTCGCACTACACTACAGTACAACTAGGCTAAACATTGATATAAGTCAGACCAGATGGATTTCTCGTAAAATCGCAGGCTCGACGAAATTATCCTGAGTGGGCGTGGCCAAGTCTAGAGGCTCAGTTGATATCAGCAGTTCAGAGACGTGGAGCGACTATTAGAGAGACAGAGAGACAGTTAGACATCCAGCGACAGTCAGCTGTTAGTCCCCACTATATTGGTCTTGACTATACATATACATACAGGATAAGATGCTATGACTATGTGAGGGAGGGAGGGATATAGATAGGCTGACCATATTATTTAGAAGCAAAATTAGGACACTTTGACACTAGGAGAGAGGCAACTTGGGACGCAGGGGAGGGAGCCCTGCCGGAGGTGAAAACTTTTCATAAAAGGGGGCATGGTCCCCGATGTTTAATTGTATTTTTATCCTTTTTCAAATGGCCATTATTGAAGAAAAAAAATCTGTAAATTAAGTTTTCTATAGAAAAAAGTTATAGAGCTTTGTTCCTTTTTTTAAACCATAAAATTTCAATATTTTTAACTTTTTTGCTTCAAAAGCTTTTTTTTTTTTTTTTTTTTTTTTTTTTTTTTTTTTTTTTTTTTTTTTTTTTTTGCGTAGTCATTAAAATTTGCTCTAAAAATTGTAATTTAGATTAATATACCAACTATCTACACAGCAAATGAGGTTTAACTAAGAAAAAAAAATCTTAAAGTGAAGAAAAACGATTTCAGAATGGCACTCTAATTTTAATTTATCTTGCAAAAGATTTTAACCTCTGTTATTAATTTGCGCGTGTTTTACAGATTTTCATTAATTGCATTTTTATTTTTTTCTCTTGCATTGTATTTTTTTCCCTTCATGAGAAATTGGGACATTTCAATTTTTAGCCGGGACAAAGTGTCAAAATCGGGATTGTCCCGGGAAAATCAGGACATCTGGTCAGCCTAAATATAGACTATATAAACAAACAGATAGCAATTATTAAAGCAGGTAAAAAATCAATTAATTCCTCCACCAAACACTTTAGTTTCTGAAAATTAAGACACACCAATTAATCACTGATTAATACACAATACTTTAATTATATAATGATACTTTAATTACACAATTAACGACAAAAGACAGTTCCTGCTAAAACAAGAAGATAAATTAATCACAATATTTAAAATATTTCTAACTTTGTCATGCAATACACTACTTTACAAAGTCACATTGTTATTTTGTACCAAGGCTCCAATCCTATATTGAATTGTCAACAAATCACTTTAGAAAACTTTGGAAAAAATCAACATAAAGCTAAAAGCACAAATCAAACATTATTTCGCACTAATTTTATAGATTTGTATACAAGTTAGCAGCTTCAGTAGTCAGTTCAATGAAATCAGCTCATCAGCAAGATTACATTGAACTGGCTACTGAAGCTGCTAACTTGTATACAAATCAATATTGATTGATGTTAGCAGCTTCAGTAGTCAGTTCAATGTAATCAGCTTGTCACCAGGATTACATTGCACTGGCTACTGAAGCTGCTAACTTGTATACAAATCAATATTGATTGATGTTAGCAGCTTCAGTAGCCAGTTCAATGAAATCAGCTCATCACCAAGATTACATTGCACTGGCTACTGAAGCTGCTAACTTGTATACAAATCAATATTGATTGATGTTAGCAGCTTCAGTAGCTAGTTCAATGAAATCAGCTCGTCACCAGAATTACATTGAACTGGCTACTGAAGCTGCTAACTTGTATACCAATCAATAATTAAAACATACACAAATGTAAAACATCAATTTTATTCCAATATAAGTCAAACTAATAGACATGATGTAAATATACCACATGCAATAACTACACATTAATACAAAGTCTATTTTTGACACCCATGTTTAGCAGTATCTACCATGCAAATATCAATACACCACTTGCAAATTTTCAGTTAAGAGGTGGTACAAAACTAACAAAGTGCTAGCTAGCGTCTATATTTACCATGCTTACTTATGGGACTATAAGACAGCTATAAATTAGATTAAAAATGTATTTTAAAAAGAAAATTTTTTCTGTAGCTTTCTGATCCTGATTTTTACTAATTTTAAGTGCAATTAATTAGTGTAATTTTAAGAAATTTTTAATTCAAGTTATATGCTATAGCTTATAGCACTTCGTTAGTATTGTACCACCTCTAACTGAAATTTTGCAAGTGGGGTATTGTTGAGATAATATGGTTATCATTAAAGTAGATGGTGGAAAAAAAAATGAACCCAGCACTTTATGAAAGGGAAAAATTAATCACATTATGAATTTACAAAGGCTACAAATCAATATCGATTGATGCTAGCAGCTTCAGTAGCCAGTTCAATGAAATCAGCTTGTCACCAGGATTACATTGAACTGGCTACTAAAGCTGCTAACTTGTATACAAATCAATATTGATTGATGCTAGCAGCTTCAGTAGCCAGTTCAATGTAATCAGCTTGTCACCAGGATTCCCCTGAACTGGCTACTAAAGCTGCTAACTTGTATACAAATCAATATTAAGTAGAAAAGTGCTGGGACCCAGTGCAGAGCCTTGTAAAAGGTCGCAAAAGTCACCTGTTTCTGTAGCTCGTCCTTGAGCCAGGTGAGATAGAAGTGAAGGTCAGAGCGCTCCATGACCTCTGAACCCCAGCATGCAATCTTGGCAATGATTCTTGACGTCATGTTCACTATGAACCCATCAGGTCGGTTCAGGAGGTTCAGGAATGGACCCCACAGCGACTCTCGCTTGCGCAGGGCATGCTCCCTGAATATCTCCACTCTACTGCGGTCCTCCTGAAATATCAAGTAGGTTCAGTAAGTTCAATAAAATTAATATTGATTGATGTTAGCAGCTTCAGTAGCCAATTCAATGAAATCAGCTCGTCACCAGGATTACATTGCACTGGCTACTGAAGCTGCTAACTTGTATACAAATCAATATTGATTGATGCTAGCAGCTTCAGTAGCCAATTCAATGAAATCAGCTCGTCACCAGGATTACATTGCACTGCCATGGCTGTTAAAGCTGCTAACTTGTATACAAATCAATATTGACTGATGCTAGCAGCTTCAGTAGCCAGTTCAATGTAATCAGCTCGTCACCAGGATTACATTGCACTGGCTACTGAAGCTGCTGGCTGGCTAACAATGGTAGTTACCTGCAGCAAATCGTCCAACATGACTAAGATGTACTGTATGGTCTGGTCCTTGGACACATGGCCTAGTAGACTGAGGAAGGTCTTGGCACACTGGCTGCGCTGGTCACGAAGCAGCTTCTCTCTTGTGGCGCCATCTGTAGCATTGTCTAGTGCAACAATGAACGAGTAGTCTTCCTGGGATATCATTTGAGACCTGGAGCAATAATAGTCAAGTTAGCATTTTGAGTAGCTAGTGCATCGTAATCCTGGTGACAAGCTGATTTTATTGAACTGGCTACTGAAGCTGCTAGCATCAATCAATCAATCAATTGATTTATACACATATTATGTAGAGATATTAATTAGGTTTAACGGTTAACCTCAGCCCTTAATTTTTTTAAAATTATTTTTGAATATAATAATAGAAATTCAAATACAATTTTGTCGTATTGCCCATACATTTCTCGCAATTAATTTTTAACCATTTTCATTTTGCCGGGAAATTCAAAATTAATGTTATTCAAATGGGCAAACTGATGCTCAATTTTCTCAAAACAGGGTGGACAAATAAATACAGTACGAAACAAAAAGTAGTTGATAGAGCATAAAAATATCATTAATTAGAAAGTTTAAAAAAAAAGTTATCAATTCAATTTTTTTTTTAAATTGAAAAAAAAAAAAAAAAAAAAACATTGCTAATCATATGCAAATAGACAACTTGCATGCCGTTTTTTTATGGTCTTAAAATATTCTTCAGGAAAAATAAATAATATAAAACTTCTTGAAAAATGCTCCTTCATATTCAAAATAATTTTTGAAATTCAAATTTTATTTGAAGTAAAGACGGTGGCCATTACGCCAAAAGAAGGTTTGAGTTTCTTTTGTTTTTTTTAATTGTTGAAATCGTTCTGACGAGTTCGCAGTTACTGGACAATTTTTCTAGCGGCGGAACTTTTTTAAAATATCTGTATTTTTTCAAACAGTTTTTTTAAAAAGTTCGGCCGTTGTAAAAAAAATTGTTCAGTAACTGCGAACTCGTCAGAACGATTTCAACAATTAAAAAAACAAAAGAAACTCAAACCGTCTTTTGGCCACCGTCTTTACTTCAAATAAAATTTGAATTTCAAAAATTATTTTAAATATGAAGGAGCATTTATAAAAAAGTTTTATATGCACCAATATTATTTATTTTTCCTGAAGAATTTTTTAAGACCATAAAAAAATGGCATGCAAGTTGTCTATTGTAAATCCTAATTATCTATAGATTTCAATGGACACTTCAATGCTTTGATAACTGAACCTTGTAGATCATCCCTTTTTCTTTTAACCCCCTTAAAAATTTATTGATGGAATTTTGAGATATTTTGATTTTTCCAGGTCTGAGGTTAATCCTTAATAGGATGTATACGCATGACGTCATTCTGCATGCTTTTCGATGCTCTTCTTAAGCAATGAATAACATTGCTCAGCATAGAACAAACATAGTTTTTGGCTATTTTCTTTGGAAAATTAGCTATTTTTTGGTCATTATTATTTTTCTTGCATACTTGAGGTACTAATTCAACCCGTTAGCAGCATCAATGCTCTCAAAAAAATCGCGAAGTATTTTTAAACTGGCAAAATGTGCCATTTTCCTATACCGGCCAATGTTATTTAGTGCTCACTTATGACGTCAACTTTAACATAATGAAACCACCCTATACTTACTGCTGGTAAGATTGCCAGTTGACTCTCTGAGTTCTGATCTCTGCTGCTTGTTGCTGCAGAACACTGGTGGCTGCCAGCATGTCTGAAATACCAATCAAATATTGTGTAAATAATAAGGAAAGGTTTTGGTGTGAATATATACTGTAATCAAGGAAAGTATAGGAGAAACCAACAAGCAGTGCCTTACCACAATAAGGTGCGTAGCTGGGTGAAAGTCTGGATGGCACAGGTTACACAAATATTTACAAGTTTACTAATACGTAGGCCTATACTATGGACTATACTCTATAAGCAACTGAAGAAGAAGAAGGCTGTTGCGCTCGAAACATCTTAGTAAAGTTGTAAATATTTGTGTAAAGTATCATTCATATGGAGTAAAAATACAACGTATGTCGACGTATATTGACAGTTACGTGAATTTGTTTGTTTCACATGAGAAAAAAAATTTGTATTACTATGCATGCACGGGAAAATGGATGGATCGAGCTGCGTTTAAACATATCGCCCCTTTCACATGCATTTGACGGATACTGACGGATGCAGCTGCGCTTATGTAAACAAATGCAACCGTTCACATGCACCCCTCAGTACCTGTCATTTTGGCGGATAGCAACGGGCAGAAAAGCTGGGTGTTGCCAGCTTTACCCGTCAGTATCCACGTCAGTATCCACCGTCGGTATCCGTCAGTTTTAAAACCATGTGAAAGTTTTTTTTTTTTTTTTTTTTACATTGATGCTCTTCGTAAATCCTGTTCTCTTGCACCAAAAAATGCGCATTCTATTTGAGTAACCATAGCTGATCGTCATTTTAGGAGCAAAGAACAGGGTTTACGAACAGCATTATTACTATAAACAAGTTGCAACAATACTTTTTCAACTTTGTTTACCCGTCGACGGACGTTAGGTTTTCACTCCATATGAATGATACTTAACCTGTGCCATCAAGTTTTCACCAAGCTACATACGCACCTCATTGTTGCAAGGTGCTTAAGCCATAATCCTTTATGAACCCAAAACCTAATATATACATAATATAAAAACAATACTGATCTGGTACATATTATGTATGTATGTACAATAGGGTGTCACCGCATGATGATATTCTGAATGCGCTTCAACGCCATATTGGAGCAATAAACAAAATGCTCAGCATAGGACAAAATGCATAGTTTTTCTTAGAGAAATACTTGAAATTAAAACTATTAATGGTCTCAAAAATATTGCTAAGTATTTTTAAACTGGCAAAATGTGTCATTTTTATAAATAATTATCCAACATGGCGTCAACTTTAACATGAATACATCCTATAACTATCATACAAAGAAATTTTTAAATATAAATTGTGATAACAAGTAGTATTAACAACATTTAAATAAACGTTCCAAGAATTAAACATAAAAAATATTGGCGAAGTAGGGCGGCCATAAGACGCAGCAGATGGTCACGATATTTACCTATCTTTTCATCAGGAAGGGACGGCAAAATGTTGCGACCCACTGTAGGGTTAGATGACATGATTGATTTTAATAGTATTTAATTAACAAAGTCAATTAATACACGAAATATGCAGATAAAATTGTTTCTTCTCTCGTGACTTTTACTTTACAGCTGTTTAGTGGGCGTCAACTGCGTGATTTATTACCAACATCACAAAACTAAAGAAGTTTACTAAATTATTCTTTATTTTTTCTTCATTGTTATTTGTTATATAAATATTTCTTGTATAAATATCTTGAACAATAAAAAAAAATTAAAAGTTTTCTTTATTTATATTCCTTTTTATTAATAGCAATAAATGAATTTATAAAAAATAAAAATAAACAAATAAAATAGGGATTTTTGTTTTGAAATTAGTATTGATACTATTGATCTTCGTAATGTTGGCTGCAAAATAAAAACTACACAAAATATCATTTAATTCTTTTATTTCACCTTGTTAATTTGTTTGTTTATTGTTAATTTACAAATCATTATTGACTTATAAAAAATCCAACCCCATTTTAATTTAGATAAGTAAAATTTTTACAGTAAAATTCTGTAAAATACAAAAAGTGTGAAATTAGGAACAATACTTTTAGTATGATTTTGTTTTGGTTGGCTACACTTTAAAACTTAATTACACAGATATAAACAGGATATAAATAAATTTTGCAATTAAAAATCTATTTTTAATATAATTTTGGTTTTTCTAAAGATCATTCTTTCATTTTTATAAATTATATATAAATTTGATTTAGTAAAATAATATTTTCATTAAAAATAAGCTAGGAATAAAAACATTATCTTTATTTTGTTGGCAGCCGTTTTTTATTGATGAAAACATGGGATATTTCGCCGGGTAAAGTAAAAGTCTGGTAAAAGTCATACTTCTGCTGTTATTTAAGCAAATATTTCGCGATGTCTGGTTTGTGTGAAGTCAGGAAGCCGCAGCCAAAGAGAAAATCCAGATTTGAAAGTAAACAGGCCGCGCTACCTATCATAATAGGCAATGAGACTGGTTTGCATGCGATACCTGGAGCAAGGCCTTGCTACCAAGGGGTCTTTACTGGACATTCGGTCCTAGTGTCGGAACTAGAAGACGCTACAGCCTTGTTTAATATGGTGAGCTTAATATCTATTGATTTTGATGCTAGCAGCTTCAGTAGCCAGTTCAATGTAATCCTTGTGACGAGCTGATGTCATTGAACTGGCTACTGAAGCTGCTCGCTGATGAGGTCTATGTACTGTTTGTGACTGATAAGGTCTATTGTTCCAGGGATGTTTTGGCAAGCCCTCCACCTCAAAGTTCTGCACCCCTAAGCCTCAAATTTTCAGACAACGTCAGTATAAGCTACGTGAAGTTTGGGGAGCTGGAGTCACATCTAGCGACACTTTGATCTCTGAGCGACAGTCTGAGTCTTCAGTCAGCGACAGTGAGGAGGACGTGCCAGTCTTGCTGACTCACAAGAGAGTGCGCACTGAACTGAATGTGAGTTTACATCCTAGCTGCTTCAGTAGCCAGTGCAATGTAATCCTGGTGACGAGCTGATTTCATTAAACTGGCTACTGAAGCTGCTAGCATCAATCAATATTGATTTGTAATTTTGTATACAAGTTAGCAGCTTTAACAGCCATGGCAGTGCAATGTAATCCTGGTGACGAGCTGATTACATTGCACTGGCTACTAAAGCTGCTAGCATCAATCAATATTGATTTATATATTTCAGAGCCCAGATGCTGACAGTGCTGAGCACGAGACGAGATGCTGGTATGAAGGAGGTTCAAAGTGGGGGGAGGACGTCCCAGTCTACAAAAAAATTCCAGCCTCAAAGTCCAGCAAGAAACCTCGCATCTCCGCGCCAGACTCGGACGAGGATGAAATTCTAATCTTGAGCGACTCGGAGAGCAACGTAAGTTCTGAGATCTTACTGATTGAGAAAGAAAACAAGAATCCTAATCATGGGTCCAGTGTAGATCTTGAGATTTTAGAGGAAAGTTCAGTAAAATGTGGAGATGTGATAGATATAACCTCACCTGTCAAAGAAACTGCGGTGCTGGCTGCTAGAATATCCAGTGACAAGTGCGTCAATCTGAGTTTTACTGAAGTCAGGTGCAGTGAGGGAGAAAGTGAAGGTGTGAGGAAAACAGCTGATGTTTCAGAAGAAATTGAACTGAGTTCAGGGACTAAATCAAGTGAATCAGGTGGAAAAAATGAAAGTTTGGGCATGGATAGTGAATTTAAGCCTAAAGAGGTATCAAACACTGGTGTTTCAGGAGAAATTGAACTGAGTTCAGGTACTAAATCAGGGGAATCGGGTGAAGAAAATGAGATTATGGATAAAGATAGTGAATTTATGTCTAAAGAAACTGGTATTTCAGAAGAAATTGACCTGAGTTCAGGTACTAAATCAGGGGAATTAGGTGGGGAAAATGAGACGATGGACAAAGATAGTAAAGAGGCAGCAAAAACTAATTTATCAGAAGAAAATGTTGATGTTTTAAGTTCCTTTATTGAGTCAGATAACTCAGGGACTGAGGTAAAAAGTTACGAGAGTGCAGCAAGAGAGCTAACGTCTAAGCTAGCACCTTCAACTCAGGTAATGGACGACGTGATGTCTGATTCTTCTGAGATGGACTTTCACTTGCACCTAAGTCAATCTGATGACGAGACTTCAGGAGCCCCTGAAACTAACCCTGAACCTGTAACATCTGCTTCTAACAAAGCTAGCAATGAGGTTCCTGAAATTTCTATGTCAGGTGATAGACACATCAAATTAGAAACTGATATTTTAAGTCAAAATCAGCCTGTTGTTAATAACAAATCAGGAGAAATTGAGTCTAAAACTTCTAGTATCTCTGAAACTGTAATGTTAGCTAAAAATCAGGTTAAAAAATTGACTGAAATAGATTCAGAAAACAATAAACCTAAAACCTTTATAATTAGTGAAGCTGCCCTTTCAGTTTCAAAATCACCTGAAATTGTTCCTGAATTAAAAATTAAATCAGAATATATTGATCCTGAAACTGAAATTTCATCATCAAAACCAACTGAAAATTCATCTAAATCAGAAACAGCTACAGTGATTAATCCTGAAACTTGTAAACTTCCTGAAACTACTGCAGATATGACTGACAAAATGTCTGAAATTGATCAAATATCAGAAACTTTGACACCTGATTCTGAAGCTTTGCCACTACATAAAACTGATAAAAAATCAGATGAAAATATTTCTATAAAAACTAAAAATTCAGAATGCAATTCAAAATTAGAAGAAACGCATGATTCAAGATCTCATAGTAATACTCAGAATATAGAAACAGATTTTAAAATTAAAGAAAATCAGAAATCTGACAAGGAAATTCAGAAAGAGAAGTCTGATTTAGAGACACCAAATAATAATTCAGGAAATCAGACTTCTGAAGCTACTAAGGACAATTGTGATGTGAAAATCAGAGCACAAAGTTCAGAAAGCATGGAGATGAATGTCAGCGTTGAAAACTCAGTTGTGGATCAGAAAATAAACTCAGATTGTTTAGAAATTGTTAGCAGTATCAAAGAATCAGTGTCTAAGAAATCAGATTTAGATGACAAAATGAACTCAGATTGTACAGCAATCACCTCTAGTATTAAAAACTCAGTTTATGATATCAGTACTTGTGAAATAACTGAAAAATTAGGTGAAAATGTAAATACTGAAGCTAAACTAGGTGAAAAATCAGGTAAAGGTGAAGAAAATGCTCCTATAATCAGTAAAAATACAAATAAACTACCAAAAATCAGTGAAAATTTAGATAAAACTAAAGAAAAACTAAGTGAAAGTGAAGAAGAAAAAGGTCCTATAGTCAATGAAATTGCAAAAAATGATCTTGAAATCAGTAAAAAATTAGATAAAAATGGAGATAAACAACCTGAAATCATTAAAAGTGAAGAAAAAACACCTCAGATTATTAAAATTGAAGAGAAAGAACCAAAAATCATTGAAGAAACAGGTAAAAATGCAGAAAAACAAGCTGAAATCATACAAAATTATACAAAAACACATAAAATCAGTGAAAATGAAGAAGAAGAACTAAAAATCATAGAGAAATCTGATAAAAGTGCAGAAAAAGACTCTAAAGACGGTGAAAATGATTTAGATTGTGTAGAAATAGATACCAGTGCAAGCTCAGTGTCTGATTCCTGTATCAAGGGTAAACTACTTGATGAACTCAGGATGGAGACAGGCTCAGGTAAACACAAAGTGACTGAGACTGATTTACCTGACGTTTATGAAGACCTGGACATGGATATTGACATGCCCATAACTGAGTCAGAAGACTACGAAGCTCCTGATCTGGCTTTGTACGAGAGAGAGTGTGTCGTCATTTCTGATAGCGAGTGTGAGGGCGGAGACATCGAATCTCTGCTTGATAAGTGGTGAGTGATGAATCCTAGCAGATTCAGAAGCCAGTTCAATGTGATCTTGGTGATGAGCTGATTTCACTGAACTGGCTACTGAAGCTACTAGAATGAGTGCTTGATGTTTTGCAGGAATCCTCAGTTCAAGCCCAGTACGTGGGACGAATGTGACCGCTGTCTGACGCTAGGACTTGAAGAGACGTTCTTCTTGTGCTGGGCGCTGGGTTGCCTGGACGTTACCTCACCGCAGTGCTTGCTGCTACAGCTACTGCCTCCTTTACATCTGGATACCAGCAACTCAGGTCTGTCTCTCTGTCTGGCTCCAGGTGGCTGCTTCAATGTGCCCCCCTCCCCTTTTTTTGGAACTTTTTTTTTTTTTTTTTTTTTGTGTTTTTTTCCTTCTTTTTTTCCTCTACTTTTAAGTATTCTTAAAGTAGTACAGTACTCTAAATCAGCTACTGTGGGTTTTGACTAAAAAGTTGTAAAGAAAGATAAATCTGAAATTTTGCACACTAATACATACATACATACATACATATCATGACGCTATAAATCCCTTTCGGGGTAAGCCAACAACACAGATGTTTTATCCTGACCCAGAGTAAATAATAGGCCTAATAATAATAAATTAAAATAAAGGGGTCACCATGCTAGATTTTAAATTATGTTTTTTTTTGAAGTTTTAGTCCATGTTAATTTCAGTATTTTTTCCTCTCTTTTCTAATAGTCACAAATTCAGATTTTATTTATTTATTTATTTATTTATTTATTTATTTATTTATTTATTTATTTATTTATTTATCATAGGTACGTAGTTGTTACTATTAACTTTGAAATGGCATCATAAAGTTTGGAAGCTTTCTTTTTAGATTTTGAGATACAAGCCATCTAAATACGTTAAGTTTTGTTTTTACTCTCTCTCTATTTTTCATTATTTCCCCTATATATTTGTTGTTTTTGTGTTTGCAATACTGCAAGAGGTGTATTGACTTGGCTTGCATGTTCTTGCAGAGTGCAGTGACGTCATCATGCTGGACTCTGAGGTCACTTCAAGGTCGTCTCAAGGTCAAGAGGTCATATCTGAAGAGCTGGAAAGTGGTGCAAGATGGTCGCAAGGTCAGAGCTCAAGGTCAGATGAAGGTCAAGAGGTGATTGCAGTTGAAGAAGAAAGTCCACCAGCCAAGCAAGCAGGCTCTATGCTTGAAACTTCAATAGACAACAAGCACAAAAACCCACTGGAATCCCAGCAGAAAAATCCCAGCAGTCCGCAACCTGGTCCGTCTGGGATTCAGAACTTAGGGAAGACTGGCACGGGACAAAAACATGAGGTAGGTAACTTTACTTAGGTGTCGCCATATGTGACATAACATTACCATGGTTTGTTCAGGCCAATGATGGGGTGCTACTGCTGCCCAGCGTGCTGTGGGCTCTCAGCTGTCGCCAGCCCAACTTTGCGTCACGTTACGTCGTATATCATCACTTCAGAGCTTTAGGCTGGGTCGTGACCTCAGGACTCAAGTTTGGAGGCGACTTCTGTGAGTATCTACCATGCTAGCAGCTTCAGTAACCAGGGCAAGGTTTCCGACCACTTAAAAAAAAAAAAAAAAAAAAAAAAAAAAAAACTAAAAAAAAAACTTTTTTTTTTTAAATGTAAAAAAGATTGCTATTTTTGAAGAAAATATATAGAGCTTAAAGTATGATTTGCAACATTTTAACTTTTTTCTTTCACTGGTTCAATACTTTGACGTTTCTTTTATTTATAAAATTTACTTTTTTTTTTATTGCAACAAATGATGGTCCTAAAATAAAAAGTTCTTGTTTATTTTTAATTTTTTACAAAATATAAATGGAAAAATATTTGGAAAAGAAGTTAATAATAATACCTAATAATTGCTTTTTTAACAACGCTTAAAAAATGCTTATACATGTCTCTTTTTTTTTTTATCTTTTTTTTTAAACGTTTTTTTTTTTTTTTTTTTTTTTTTTTTTGAAACCCTGAACCAGTGCAATCAGCTCGTCACCAGGCTGACACTGAAGCTGCTAACTTGTTTACTATGCAAATCAATAAGATCAATATTAATTGATACGCCTCATGTCCGCAGTGCTCTACGAGGAAGGCCCCAGCTACAATCACGCTAGCTATGTCGTCATGGTGAACAGAAGCAATGTACCCTTGACCTGGCATAAGGTCATGACCACCAATCGTATAGCAGAGGTCACAGGAAAGGTCAGTGTGTCCTTCAAAACAAACCAATAACTTCAGCAGCCAGTTCAATGTAATCCTGGTGACAAGCTGATTACATTGAACTGGCTACTGAAGTCACAAACATCAATCAATCATTATTGATTACAGGGCGTGGTAATGTGTGACGTATCGTGGCCGACGCAAGGAGAAACATTTGAATCTCTAAGTCAAGTCAGTCTCAAGGTGAAGGTGGTATGTAGACCTCAACTGTCCAGGGATGTCAGTGTCCAGCTGTCCAGTGACCAGGACACTCAGCTGTCCGACTGAACACACCAGAATGTCCTATATAACTATCTTGCATTTTGTCCATCCCAGGCTTATGGCATTTTGTATATCATGCATATTGTATTCAGGGGTGGCAATATTTAGCAAATCTACCCCCTCCCCCCCCCCCCACCTTTTCTTTTTCTTTCTTTTCTTTTTTTTTCTTTTCTTTTCTTTTCTTTCTTTCTTTTTTCTTTTTTTTTTTTTTTCTTTTTTTTTTTTTTTTTTTTTTACTTGCACTCAAAATAAAGTTGTAAGTTTCTGAACAACAAAATTTTATTCCTTTTTGTTATTTATTATAATATACAATGAAGAGATATATTAAAGAAACTAAACCATTCCAGTTAGGTATGATAAATTTGAAAGAAAATGATAGGAGAAACCAGCACTGGTTTTTACCATAGTGAAAATCTTGCTAGCACAGATATAACACATTGGAAATATTTCAGCAATTAAAGTCCTTGTCCACTTACTTTTTTATCATTTAGAATACTAGATTGATAATTACCATACCTTATTATCCATGAATTAGACACCAATACGTTTATTTTGTATTTATTTTCTTTTTGCCGGTCGTTTCACATATCTGACGTCACAATGTACCATCGCCAATCACAGTCACTGCTCTGGTCACGTGATAAAATTAGGCCCCTCCCTCAAGTTCTTTGACCCTATCATGGCCCCTTCAGTACATTGTGACGTCAGATACGTGAAATAACAGTAAAAAAGAAAATAAATACAAAATCAATGTGTTGGTGTCTTATTCATGGATAATAAGGTATGGTAATTATCAATCTAGTATTCTAAATGATAAAAAAGTAAGTTGACAAGGGCTTTAACTCCAAGAAAGAAGAAGTGTGCTATGTCTTCATCAGTCCTTACAGACTTAAAAATTACTTAATTACTTAAAAGACTCAGAAATTATGAATGCTCAATCATTGATAGTTTCTCTAGAAGGTATAGCACACTCTTGGAGTTTATTGCCCAAATATATTTTTTTATTTATATAGGCCTATTTATTTTTTACTTACAGTATTTTATAGAGTCCTAATTTTTCCAAAGCCTAAAAGAGAATATCACTTTTTTTTTATTCATATTAATTATTATTATTACAGTACTTTAAAAAAATCATTTAAGAATTATTTCTCAAGTCTTAAAAAAATGGGGAAAACATGCTATAAATAAAATATATTTTATTTTACTGAAAAATTCTAAAAATATATATATTTTCTAACTGGATTATATGTAATTTATGCTGCATTTATGTAATTATAGCATAATATGAAGCTAAATTGGAATAATACATTGCCAGATATGCAAAAAAATTTAATTCAGCTGAATATTTTGCAGATTCTTCCATATTTTCTTATTTTGATGTCGCGAACAATTTGTGCAATTTTTTTTTTTTTTTTTTTTTTTTTTTTTTTTTTTTTTTTTTTTGCAAAATGACTGTCTTGTTATTTTCTTTTGTAGCAAAATGTGTATTTGAATTTTTGTGAAGCGAAGCAATATTGTGTACGTCAAGTACCATCTACATAACGTTCAGAAATGACTTGCACATTTTGCTTAACTTGGCAAAAAAAAAAAAAGATAAATAAAAAAAAAAAAAAAAAAAAAACAACGAGATACACATATTGCTACGCGCTATGCGTGACAAATAACGATATAGATATTGTGCTTTGCGTGACAAAAAAACGAATTACAACACATATTGTTTGCAACATCATCAATTTGTCAATTTTAATTTAATAGGCAACTTGCAAATGTTTTAAAATTTGATAACAATGATTTATATATTTAAAATGTATTAAGAATATTTAAATTATTATAAAATATTTGGTTCATTGCAAAGTGGTCTATTAAGATTTTTCAGTTTCTTATTTCATTAGCTTCAATGTCATATTTTTACCTGTATTGTAATCTCAAATATCTTAATAAATAAATACATATACCTACATTGCTGTGTGCTTTATTATCTGTATTCCATAAGATAACTATTGGATATCTTGTATTGATTGATGTTAGCAGCTTCAGTAGCCAGTTCAATGAAATCAGCTTGTCACCAGGATTACATTGCACTGGCTACTGAAGCTGCTCACTTGACTTCAAATCAATATTGATTGATGTTGGCAGCTTCAGTAACCAGTTCAATGTAATCAGCTTGTCACCAGGATTACATTGAACTGGCTACTGAAGCTGCTAACTTGTATACAAATTAATATTGATTGATGCTAGCAGCTTCAGTAGCCAGTTCAATGTAATCAGCTTGTCACCAGGATTACATTGCACTGGTTACTAAAGCTGCTAACTTGTATACAAATCAATATTGATTGATGCTAGCAGCTTCAGTAGCCAGTTCAATGTAATCAGCTTGTCACCAGGATTACATTGCACTGGTTACTAAAGCTGCTAACTTGTATACAAATCAATATTGATTGATGCTAGCAGCTTCAGTAGCCAGTTCAATGTAATCAGCTCGTCACCAGGATTACATTGCACTGGCTACTGAAGCTGCTGACTTGTATACAAATCATTATTGATTGATGCTAGCAGCTTCAGTAGCCAGTTCAATGTAATCAGCTCGTCACCAGGATTACATTGAACTGGCTACTGAAGCTGCTAACTTGTATACAAATCAATATTTAATGAATATTTTTTATAAGTCAATTTTGATTTGCTTCAGAAATTAAAACATTAATTTAACAAAAATCAATTTATTATATTTTTTTTCTGTACAACATATTACATAGGTAGTTTTTTTTCCCCAACTTATTTTAAGAATAAAACTTGACAATATTTTCACATATAAACAAAATTTTCATGTTTAAATTAAAAAAAAAAAAAAAAAAAAAAAAAAACGTTTTTCTAAAAGTCGACATTTTTTCTCCTAAAAATTCAGCAATAAACCACTTGCAACAAACATTTTTCATTGTTTTGACAATTACGTTGATGATTTTTATTTTTGTCTAAGAAATGCATTCAGAGTAATATTCAGTTTGCTTGTATCTCAAAATCTAAAAAGAAAACTACCAAAATTTATGATGTCATTTGAAAGTTAACAGTAACAGCTACCTATGATAAAATTTTCAGACCTCGTGACCATCAAATAAAAGAGAAAATAATTATTGAAATTAACATGAGCTCTTATGGAAAAAAAAAAAAAAAAAAAAAAAAAAAAAAACTTAATTTCTCTCTCTCTCTCAATTTCTTATAGTAAAACCCCGCAGTAATGCTTTAAGAATGTTGAAGTTATTTTAAATGCAGAGATTTGTTCATTTGCAAGTGGTTTATTAGGCCAAATTTATTAACCAATTAAAAAAAATTAAAAATGATAAATATGACATTAAAATGCTAGAAAGTTCCATAACACCAAACAATGCAACCCCAAACTATAACTATGGCACGCTAGCATTTTTAGTGTCAAATTTATTTATTGATTTTATAGATTTCTATGAATGTTTGCAGCTTCAGTAGCCAGTTCAATGTAATCAGCTCATCACCAGGATTACATTGAACTGGCTACTGAAGTTGCTAACTTGAAAACAAATCAGTTCAATCAATATTTGATTGATGTTAGCAGCTTCAGTAGCCAGTTCAATGTAATCAGCTCGTCACCAGGATTACATTGAACTGGCTACTGAAGCTGCTAACTTGTATACAAATCAGTTAAATCAATATTGTTTGATGCTAAAAACTTAAGTAGCCAGTTTAATGTAATCCTGGTGACGAGCTGATTTCAAATAACTAGCTACTGAAGCTGCTAGCATGTAAATTGGTCTACAATATGGCTACTATAATAACATGGTACCTAACATAAGTGGCTCAACCTTGTTTCTTAGCCGCTTCCCTATGTTTCTTTTGTAGCCCAGTACGTCTAAAGTCGCTCCGATCTTGTAAATAAATCTCCTTGCATTGGCTCTTGAAGTCCTCGTCAACGTACCACCTTGCCAGGCAGTCCCTCAGAGCTGCGTTCTGTTGTCTGCATAGCACGACCATTGCTAGACTGTGTTCACTGCAGCACTGTGTGAATGCTGAAACATAATGAGTCAGCAGCTTTAGTAGTCTGTGCATTGGAATCCTGGCAATGAGCTGATTACATTGAACTGGTTACTGAAGCTGATAGCATCAATCAATATTGATTTGTATACATGTAAGCAGCTTTAGTAGCCAGTTCAATGTAATCCTGGTGACAAGCTGATTACATTGAACTGCCTACTGAAGCTGCTAGCATCAATCAACATTGATTTGAATGCAAGTCAACTTTACACGAATGTAATCACCCAAATCAAATATTTGTTATATATTATACATTCTTAACAGCACAAAAGTTAGGGGTCAAATTTTGTTACCTTTAACTTCAGGAACACATTTTTCTGCTTTGGCTTTCTCTCTCATGACCTTGGGAATCAAAACCTCAACCTCAACCTTGCGTAAGGAACGATCATCAGGATTACCTGAATAAACAAATCAATAATTAATATCAATATTGATTGATTGTAGCTTTGTAGCAGCTTCAGTAGCCGGTTCATTGAAATCAGCTTGTCACAAGGATTACATTGAACTGGCTACTGAAGATGCTAACTCTTGTATTACTATAAAAATCAATAAAATCAATATTGATTACTATACACTCTATGTTATAAACATGAAATCAATAAATATTTACCTAATCCATGAGGCCCACCACCAATTTTCTGTGCGGAATTTTCAATTTCTTGACTTTCGACAGCGGCCATGTTTATTTCTTAAATTCAAAATCATAACAAACTCCTAATTTTCCCTAAAATACAGTACAAAAATAATATTTCGATATAAAATATTTATTTTATAATTAATAAATCAATTAATATGAACTTAATGAGTTATTTATCTGCTTAAAAATTAATTATATAAAATGTTTTTGACATTAGGCAACGCAGCACTTTTTTTTTATATGGTTAGAATTCCCGCTAATATATGAACTAATATATAGGGTATCCGCATGACATCATATTTAATGCCATTTAATGCGCTTGGAGGCCATACTGGAGTAGTGAATAACATTGCTGAGCATAGGAAAAACTTCGTTTAAGCTAAATTTCTTTGGGAAATCGGTTAATTTTTTGTTATTGCTATTTTTCTCACATACTTGCTAAGTTAATTGCTATACTATAATTCAACATATTTACAGCATCAATGCCATCAAAAATATTGCATAATATGTAAAGTGTTTTTAAACTGGCAAAATTAGTTATTTTCCTATGCCATCCATGTTATTGAGTGACCCAACATGGCGTTGACTTTATAACATGAATGCATACGCCCTACATGAGCTACTGTGGTTTGCGTAACAACATTTATTTATTCAAAATCACAAATAGATTTTAAAAAAAACAAAATTATTTTGAACGACTATAAAAGTCTTTATGGACACCCTGAAAAAAAAAATAACAAAATAATAATAATAATATTTTTCGTAATTTTTATTTTATTTTTCAATCTTTTTCATAAAAAAATACAAAACTCAAATTGCTAAGCTACGCATAGAACGCAAAGCATTGATACCAACAGAGACTACAAGATCTATGATTCTATGATAACAGTGGATATATAATTAATAAGCAAAAGGGCTTAAAGTAGAAAAATTATTTACCGGAGCTATCAATGCTAAAAACTCAAGATATAGCTCCGGAGCTCCCATAAGGGCAATATAAATTTTCAACTTTTTAACGGGAGCTCAGCTCTGGTTAGTTCCGGCTTACTTTAAGCCCTGATTAATTCTGTGTTCACGATAAGCTTTTTGTAATAGAAATTGTTAATTATTTGATCAAAATATAACATGTACTCTTATGGAGCTCACTTAAAAATTCCAACTAGAAAAAGCTCAATGTGAACACGACATAAGGGATGTAAGTTCGTAACGTATTTAGATGGTTTAATTGTATCCCAAAATCTACAAAGAAAAACTTTCCAAACTTTTTGATGATATTTGAATGATATAATATAGTAACAGCTATGATAAAATTTTCAGAACCCGTGACCTTATCAAGAGAGAAAATAATTATTGAAATTAACATGGGCTCTTATGAGACTAATAAAACTTCCAAAAATATCATAATTTAAAATCTAACATGATGACAGCGATTTCATTTATTTATTTTTGAAGATTCCATATCCTAATGGATCAGTATCACTATGTGTCAAATTTCAGATTTTTCTATCTTTACAACTTTTTAGTCAAATCTTGCATTAGCTGATTTCACGTTAAAAACAGCTTTAATATATTTACTTTGTAAATAGCTGAAAGTGACACCTAGCTCAAAGATAATTTGTCATCTATAGACCAGTTGCACTCATATTTAAGAGCCGCCATATTGTTGGTCAGAAATACATAGGCCAGCATAGGAAAAACTTCCTTTTTTTTTAATAGCAAAAGAAGCTCCAAGCCTAAATCAAAAGCCTTATTTCTAGCTCATTATAAGTTTGAAGAATACGAGAAAAATTTGTTCAGTTGAAATAAACTTTTTTTTATGTGAAAAATTAGGAGAAATAATGTTTCCCCTATGCTGGACAATACATTAGGCACCACAACCATGGCAACAAAGCGCAAGGTTGTACAAGGGGTCTATAAAAAAAATAAAAAGTAAGATATTGAGTTGCTTATCCCCCCCCCCCCCCCCTTTCTTACCATGATTCAGTAAATAAAAGAAATTTCTACCAACTGCGACTTCATTATTTTGAGATGTTTTTGCTGAATTATAAAATCCCGCACTATAGCTGGAAATCAAACATGTATGCTAAGATGGCATAAATGCAGCATAAATTACATAACTTTGTGCTTCCTTGCAAGCTAAACAGTGGACAAAATTGCTGGCAGAACTCAAACATTTTACACAAAATTAGAAATAGATTTGTTAGAAAACCCTAAGGCTTGCTTATTACTACTTTTGCATTTTTTTTTCTCCCTTAAACTTGTCATTAGAATTTTGCATAAATTTCTTGTAGTCTCACTCAATATAATACAGAAAATTAATATAATATATTGATGATTACACAAAAATTTCTATCTTTTACGAAATTCAAGAAAATTATTTATTTGAATACACATATACAGTGGCGGCGTTTTTTTTAAATTCTTAATACATATTTTTCATAAGCTATGAAATTTAAATATTTACATATTTACACTTACACAATTTAATATAGTTCATTATATTTTTTCTTTTCTTCCAAGAAAAGCTGTAAAATAAAAAAGTTGTTTTTTTTTTCTTCTTTTTCAAAATTTCCGAGCACACTGGCAAATTTTTGAATTCTTTATTTTTAAATTGTTGCCACAATAGACCACTTGAAATGAAATATGTTTTTAATTGTTGCAACGAGTAAGTGAAAACGATTTTTACATAAGAAATACATTAAGAATATTTCAAATTATTTTAAAAAGTTTGTTCATTGCAAGTGGTCCATTTACCTGCAAATCAGCTAGCTACGGAAATGTAGCAAAATTAAATGTAACGCGTGCAAAATATAAATATACAATTTTTAATTAGAATATAATATATTAACAAAAACAAATATGTAATAATTATGCTAACTCAGTGCAGCAACATTTATGCTGTACAACATAATATGTATGTTATAGGGTGGTTTCATTATGTTAAAGTCGACGTCATAAGTGAGTACTAAATAACACTGGCTGGTATAGAAAAATGGCACATTTTGACAGTTTAAAAATACTTCGCGATTTTTTTGAGAGCATTGATGCTGTTAACAGGTTGAATTAGTACCTCAAGTATGCAAGAAAAATAATTATGACCAAAAAATATATAATTTTCCAAAGAAAATAGCCAAAAACTACGTTTGTCCTATGCTGAGCAATGTTATTCATTGCTCAAGAAGAGCATCGAAAAGCACTCAGAATGACGTCATGCGTACACACCCTTTACTACATATCATAATAGTTAAGATGTTTAGCATAATTATTTATGCTGTTACAAAATGGCAAAATTTGTGCTCTACAATATAGCAATTGTTCAATGTAGCGTCAATTGCATTTTTTTTGTTTTTGTTTTTTTATAAAAAACCTACACTTGCTTATGTTATTTGTTTAGCGCTTCATATATATACGCCAGTAAATGTCTATTGATTTAAAATGCAATGAAAAAGAAGCAAATTTTTTAATTAAAAAAAAAAAAAATAGTAATAATAATAAAAAAACATTATTTTTTTCTTCATTTCATTTCTTTTTTTCTTTTTTTTTCTTTCTTTCTATCTATCTATTTTTTTCTTCTTTTTTTTTTTTAGCCGCCACATATATTTGATACAAAGGTTTCTATACAAATTAAGTTACAATAATTTTAAAGTTCAGTTTTTAATCTCTATATTATAATATTTATATATATTTCTAATTTAAAAATATTGCTATATAATAAATCTGAGGTTACGTATTACAGTACATATACATAGTAATTATTTAAGCCATATATTAAGTTGCAATGTCAACAATACAGTATGTGATGTTTACTTCAAGCTGTCTAATTCACTTTCTCATAACATTGGAAATATTTTGAAGTACTCATCGTAACTTTTTATACACTGGATATCATCTGAAATAGAAAACTACAACCACCTTTTGTTTAGTGGAAAGTTACTGTATTGAAGTCACAAATATTTAAATGAGGAATACGAGACACACTTTTATTGGGCAGATAATCACTAATTTAGCATTGTAGAAGCCTCTTCTTAGCGTTTTTTTTTTTTTTTTTTTTTTTTTTTTTTTTTTTTTTTAATGCTTTGAGGTCAGAAATATTTAAATGGGGAATACTAGACACACTTTTATGTGTTTTAAGACAGACAAAAAATGCTTTAACATTTAAGAAGCCTCATTTTTGTGCAAATTTGTGAAAAAAACTATTACACTGAGGTCAGAAATATTGAAATGTGGAATACTAGACACATTTTTTACGTGATAGTAAATTGTATTTTATTATTAAAAAAAGAGGCACAGACACCCTGGCTTTTTAGAATCTACTTGGTACAAAAACAATTTTACAAGTTGTTAAAATATGATGCGACTATTCCTTCTAATTTAAATATTAAATTAAAGTTCGATGGTTGTTTGGCCAAACAACGATCAGCTAACTTTTATACTTTGATTTAAAGTCCCTATATACCAGGTATTCTGACCGAATTATTTCTGTATTGTTGAAAACCTCACTAAAATAACATGAACTTAAATGGCAATCATGACCTCTCAACAATGAAAAAAAAATTCAGAAATTTCTTATGGGGCTGGAATACTTGAGAAATTTATAGTATACTTTACTTTATGTAAGTTTTTAGCTTTAATCAGCACTCAGTCACATTTTATGGTCAAAATGACAAACAGGTATTGACTTGTATGAAGCAGCAATAACTGTTAATGTAATTTTGGCCACCAAAAGTGACCAAATAGCGCAAGACGGTTCTGAAATTTGAAGCGGAGTATATAAGGGGGCGTGGCAAACGTTGATTTAATTTTTTTAATTAAAAAGGAAGAGGCACACCAGCTCCAAATGACATTTAAAATTATTTTCATAAATAGTACTACTAAATAGTGGATTAAACACAATGCCAAAAAAATCACGGTCTGTGCTCCTCTAAGCTGAAGGCCCTTCTTACACTTCTATGATGAGTGCACATATGAAGTGAAAATGGTGTTTTTAGTTTTCTTTTTATGATGATATTAGTGAACAATTTTTAAAAAGTTACTCAAAAATACTTCCAACTTTAAACAAATTTGTGAAGAAAAAAAAAAAAAAAAGAAAAAAAAAAGTGAATGTACTTAGTAAATTAAATATGACAATGTCATAATTACCAGACAATTGTTAGCTAGATATTTTTTACCACAACGTAACTTGGAGATAACAATATAATTAATATAAAAAAACATAGATATAAGTTAAAGCTACAATAGCAAAATACATAATGAGAGTTAGTATTAGCTGCACCATATCACACTACATGCTACATATATTTATTTACATATTTACATACAAAATACACAGAGTACATATTGAGTTAAAATAAAATATTGTGAAATATAAGAAACTGTTTTAAAATATTGTGAAATATAAGAAACTATTTAGTGAGAAAATAAACCCAATGAGAGGCAATGCAACAAAGTGCTAGCAGATGACTTTGTTGTCATTGAACATGCTTTCTTATGGGGCAATGAAGTAGCTAAAGCAGTATTTAAGATGCCCACTTGTTTAACATTGTAAAATATAGGACATTAATGTGACATCACTTGTAGTACCCAAGCAAGGCCTACCCCTTGTTATCTTACTTTTTTATCATTCAGAATACTAGATTGATAATTACCATACCTTATTATCCATGAATTAGACACCAACACGTTGATTTTGTATTTATTTTCTTTTTGACGGTTATTTCACGTACCTGACGTCACAATGTACCGCCGCCAAACACAGTTACCGCTCTGGTCACGTGATAAATTTAAGCCCCTCCCTCAAGTTCTTTACCCCTGTCACGACCTCATCGGTACATTGTGACGTCAGATGCGTGAAATAACCGCTAAAATAAAAATAAATACAAAATCAACGTGTTGGTGTCTAATTCATGGATAATAAGGTATGGTAATTATCAATCTAGTATTCTAAATGATAAAAAAGTAAGTTGACAAGAGCTTTAAAGAAGGGGGAAGGGGGTGATTCCTTGCATGTTCTGTGAGAGTGCGTGAGTGGGCTTGCATGATTACTGAAAAATTAAAAATTATATTAATTGATAAAAGATTGTTTGCTGCATTTTTGTTCTTTTCCAAATGTTGCTTAAATATACAATGCACAAGACAGTACAGCTGCTATAAATAATCACTTAATTGATAAATAGCTTCAGAGTTTATGCACAAATTTAAAACATCCCAACGTCCCAATTTTGTTTTTCTTATAAATATTTTAGAACTCGCTAAAACTTATTGCTAATATTAAGAAATAAAATATTTGAGTAATGTTATTTGTCTTTGCCCCACACTTCAATATTTACAGCAAACATGTGCGGACGAGCACAGTTATGTGGCGGGGAAGGGGGGGGGGGGGATACTTGAGACAGGTCAAATTTAGAAGAATTTATGTTTTGTTTCTTTACCTGTGCTTCATTTAACAAAAAGTTTTCACTGGATCATCCAGAGGTCACTCTGAGTGCCAGGGGTCAAGGGTCACCGAGGTCAGTTACATCTGATGAAACTTGAGAATGACTTTATGGCGACAGTACCTAGGCAGCTCCACACTCAAGAGCGTAGGTCAAAGGTCAGTTACTTCTGATGAAGCTTGAGAACGACCTCGTGGTGAAACACTGAGTTCCTTGGAAGCTCCACACTGAAGTACCCAGGACAGAGGTCACACAAGGTCAAAGGTCAGTTACATCTGATGAAGCTTGAGAACGACCTCGTGGTGAAACACTGAGTTCCTCAGAAGTACCACACTAAAGTACCCAGGACAGAGGTCACATAAGGTCAAAGGTCAGTTACATCTGATGAGGCTTGAGAACGACCTCGTGGTGAAACACTGAGTTCCTTGGAAGCTCCACACTGAAGTACCCAGGACAGAGGTCACATAAGGTCAAAGGTCAGTTACATCTGATGAGGCTTGAGAACGACCTCGTGGTGGAACACTGAGTTTCTTGGCAGCTCCACACTAAAGTGTGCAGGTTGAGGGTCTGCCTTGTGTGCAGTGCTGGCTGAAGGTTCGCTAGGCCGCACGCACGTCTCACTCTTGATGGACTTTCTCTTCTTCTTGGTCTGATACTCCTCGGCTTCTCTCCTCTCTGAGTCGTTCTTGGCCAGTAGTTTGTCAATGTCGATGTTTGCTCCGTACACTGAGTTGAGGTAGTAGTAATACTGCAGGTTGTTCTTGCCGTCACTCGTGCTGCATACCTGTCACAGTTAAATAACATTAGTCATACATTAATATTACCAATTATACAAAGCATATCAACGTTGCTTCTCTCTATAAGTCAAGGTCCACTTAACTTTGGGGAAAAAAGTCATTGGATGAACCCTTGGTTTTGGATTTTCCCATTTTAAGTCATTTGAAGCAAAAAAACATTTTTCATGGTCAAATGGACATTGGCCAATGTAGCAGAACCAATTAACCACACAAGAAGTTATTTTGATTGGAAGCAAATCAAATTCTAATCAAGTCAGACAATAAACAGGCAATAAAATTTAAACGGTATTAACTTCAATATTTGATTAACTGTAAAATTTACAGGGTTTCAGAATTTTGCCCAGCCCCCCCCCCCCCCCCCCCCCCCCCACCCCAATAGGGTTTTATTGGGTTTACCCACGATGGCGGTCAGTGACGTCACAGGTTGCTTGTTTTACGCGCGCGTAAACCGGGCGAGCTGTGACGTCAGTGACCGCCAGTGGCATTTTGTGAATGGAAAATAAATTAGAAATGAATGACTTTGGCCAAATCAACGTTGCTTTTCAGGTTTGTTAGGATATTACACAACTTTTTTGTTCAAGGTGTTCTACGCCTTTAAAATATGATTTGAAACATATTAAATTTTTCCTTCAACCGGTTCATTACTTTGACTGCATTTTTTTTTTTTTTTTTTTTTTGAGTGAAACAAATGATGGTCTCAATATAAAAATTTCTTGATTATTTTTAATTTCATACAAAATATAAATTAAAAAAAATATTTAAAAGAAAAAAATTTAATTGCTCTGTTAACCCTTAAAAAAATGCTTTGACATGTCTGCTTTAAAAAAAAAATAGTAGTAGCTGGTTTTATTTTTATTTTTTTAAATCAGTAAAACTCGCAAAAAAAGTTTTTTTGTTTTTTTTTGTTTTTTTTTTTTAATTCAAAGGGTTATTTGAAACCCTGAAAATTTTGGTGTTTATCTGGGGAAAATTGTTTGAGAAAAAGGGTTTATAAAAATCTGTGATCTTGTTTTGGCCAGTGTGTGAATTACTATATAATTAACGAAGAGGGTATTAAATAAATTCTAATAAAGTTGGTGCTAAAGTTTGCATTTTCACATTTACATGGTATCTTTAAAGTGGAATAACTTAAATATTTGATCG
Source organism: Ecdyonurus torrentis (assembly GCA_949318235.1). Lineage (NCBI taxonomy): Eukaryota > Metazoa > Arthropoda > Insecta > Ephemeroptera > Heptageniidae > Ecdyonurus > Ecdyonurus torrentis. The sequence goes on along the minus strand of OX439136.1, from coordinate 23,314,167 downwards.
CTTTTTAATGCATTTGACATAACTAAACTTTTATTTGAGATTTCATCTTTACATTGATGTTAATTTTATATTTGACGACCATTAAGTTTGTGAGATATGATCCGACTGACTCAATGAGGCATACTACATGCAGCAATGCTCACCTGTGCTTGAGGTACCAATCCAAAGTGACTGAGGTTAACAGGTGATTCAGGTGACTCATTCTTCTTCTTCTTCTTTCTCTTGGGTGGTGTGAAGTAGTCACAAGACTTGGGTAGCAGTGCGAAGTGTGTGTTCATGACGTGAACAAACAGGTTGAGAGGAGTGAAGAAGTGAAACTTACAGACCCCACACTGCACGATACGATGCTTGATGAGAAAGTGGTTCTCCAAGTGCTCGGTACTCTTGGTGTAGATATTATCACCACAGTACGAGCACAGAGGGCAGATCTTGCAAGTGTTCCAGTGGAGATTAAAGTAATTATCCCAAGTCTCATCTTTCCTACATTTGATACAGTGAATCATGAAGTTACCCTCGGGTTTCTTTAGAGTCTTGACTGCATTACACAGTACTTTTAGCTTATCAGCCATGCCCAGTGACTCGTGAGTGTTGAGTTTGTGTCCCGTCAACACCACTTGCGACACACACTTGTAATTACATATATTACAGATGAAGCTCTGAGATTTAGGTTCACTGGACGTACAATAATGATCTTTCTGATCGTTTTTCTCTAGGAAAGTTCCGTTACAGTTATGGCAGTAGAAGAAGCGACATAGTTCAGGGCTCGTCGCAACGTAAGAAGTTTCCGAGAGATGTACTCCCTTGGTGGCGTTGCTAATGTATTTCTTCTCCGGAGAACCATCTGCGTTGAGCTTCAGCTTAGCTCCTCGCTTGTGTATTGTGTCGTTATGGATATCCAGCTCCATTTTAAAGATGAACATCTTATTGCACTTCATGCAGAAGTAGTCCACCAGATTGTGATACATACGAACGTGAGAGACGAGGTGAATGAAAGCGTTGAATAGCTCCTTACATACGAGGCATTCAAACTTCTCGACTCGATGTTTCTGGATATGTGCACACAGCGTAGCCTCAGAGTTATAATATGAGTGACATATGGGACATAGGTATAGGTACCGAGGGTCTTTTTTACCTAGCGGGTTCTCAGGTGTTACCGTCTTCTTACGTGTCTTGCCTGTCTTTGAGGAGGTCTTGGCTGGGGGTGTGGAGGTGTCGGTACCGAAGAACAACTTGGCAGCCTAGAACATGGGCAGGCAAATTATAATATGTATAAGATGAAAAACAAAATTATTTAAACTTGTATTGCATTATGAATGTATTACTGTAAGTTAAAAGCTCTTAACTGACTGTACTGTTAAACTGTTGGGATATTATTAGCATGGGCTCCTCCACTTTCATCGGGAGTAGAAGGAGGAGGAGGCAATGTTATTTATTATTTCGATGCTTACCCGTCGAAGTGAACAAACTACACTTTACAAATTTTGTGAAAAATGACCGTTGTTCACTTTACAAATTCCAAGTTCCCCCATCTAGTTCTCATGTTAAAACTTGTACAAGCGCCAAACGCAGATCGTTCATTTTGAGTGAAATTTGTAAAGTGTACATAGTTCGTTTACTTGGATGGGTAAACATCGATTAATATTTATTATTATTACATTATTACAAGCCCCTGTGGGATTAGTCTTCTTGGGCATCAATTTTTGTCATTGTTCTAAAAGTACAGAACAACCTAAAAGTTTGAAATACTTGCATATTTTGTACACAAATATTAGTACCGGTATGTACTATAATGTCATATATTATATTGATACATATTACGATTAATTTTGCATCATAATATATACATATAGTCTTAAATATCATTAAAATACATCATATATATCAAAATGTACACATAGTATCTACCAGTAGCACCTGTATTATCATAGTTAAGCATATAAATAGATAGGTATAAAAATACATAACAACTGTAATGCAGATGTCATATTTACATATCTCACCTCTGCCGGGTCCAAAACTAGAGTATTCATAGCGCTCGAGTCCATAGTGACCACCTTGTCCTCTCTCGCCACCGGCTCCACAATTCCTTCAACTGAAATTATATTTAAATTTAAAATAAAGTAACACATTACTAACATCAAAATAAAAACATCACGTTCCCATTTTTATCATAACATTTTGTATAGGAAATGTTTATTTCGTATATATCGCGCCTTGAAATAGTTTTTACATAATAATTTTACTTAAAATAATTACCATAAGAATACATTTGATGTATGAAATGTCGGACTTAAAAGTAAGAAAAGAGCACAGCCATTAATACGTGTCTTCTACTATAAAAAATAACTAAGAAAAAAAATTATAAGAAAAAAACTCGTCCCCCACCCTTTGATATTTTGATTGTTTTGACGCTTTAAGTAAGCTCTAAGGACCTCTTTTAATTTTTTTTACATAGAGAAATATTTAAAGATTAATTTGCAAATGTTATTTATTTAAAATTATGTTATTTTAATTAAAAAAAGTAAATAATCAAACCTTATTATTAATCGATGAAAAAATGGAAAAAATTCTCAGCTGACATTTCTTATTTGAAAAAGTTTCCAATTTTATCGTTAGATGGCATAAAAGTTCATTTTTACAATTTTTTTTATAAAAATTATTTTAAAATTTTTTACATTTACGCACCATCTAGCGGTAAAACCAGTAACTTTCTCTCCTGTGGAAAAGAGAAAATTTTTCGATGCAGTCGTTTTTGTAAAAAGGGAATATTTTTACAAAATTTGTGCATTTAAAGTTGTAGACCGCTTATAAAATGAGCGGAATACTAAACCTAATTAGTCGAAGTGCCTACAGATCGAGTGCCGTAAGTATTTACTTCATATTAACATCGGAAAATCTTTTCATCTGCTACAAAATTTTTTACATCTGTTTTCCAGGTGTTACATAAGAGATATTTTCCAGCGGTACTTGCGCTCTGTACATACTTCGTACCAATTTTCACTTATCATTACGTAACCTAGTTCATTACTTTGCACTCTTTACACATTACTATCTTTCAATATTAGTATTGAATTTTCTTATATGTACTGAAAATTACCGGTATTTTACATATAATATTATGTATGTACAGTACACATAATTTTCCAGCGCTATCAGCTATGTATTTTATGCATACATTGCATACATACATATTTGCGCACTATATTTTGGGTATACAGAAAAGTTTAGTGAGAAAATAAACAAACTAAGAGGCCATACTAATACACACAAAGTGGTAGCAGATCTTTCTTATTCAACATGCTTTCTTATGGAGCAAATAAAGCAGAATTTAATTTAGCGGAAGTTTCTCTGAAATGTTAACATTTTCTGTAATGAGCTCACTGAGCCTCAAAGCCCTGAATAAGGAAGTCTAAAAAAAAAAAAAAAAAAAAAAAAAAAATCTAGGGGGTAATTCTATTTTATATTTTTAAAAAGCGCATTGTCCCAAATCGATAGATATGTGAATTTCTAATTTTTAAATTGATGATATATTTTTAATTAATTTTTGTTAGTCGTGAAATAACGCAATATTGATACATTTTTTTTTTCCTATGCCCACATGAACAAGTTACCAACCGTGATGTTATTTTTATGATTTTAAAAATTAATTGAAATTACTTTTGGAACCAAAAAATATATATAAAATTCGCATATCCATCAATTCAAGCCGTTCTCCTCTTTTAGAATATGAAATTAAATTATCTCCCCCCCCCCCCTTTCTTTCTTGTTCCTCATTGTGTTGTCCCTCTATGTTTCAGACCAAAGTGGTGGGCCAGCCATGGGCAGCCAGCGCTAGCAAAAGTTTTCACTTCACCGTAGACAGCAAGAGAAGCCAGGCCAAGGTTTCTGAGGTAAGACAGCTTGTTCTACTGTAGTTACTTAGAAAGGAACAACTGTTTTGAGACCATTAGTGATTTTGCTCCTGTCTGCTTCAGTTTTGATTTGACGTATACCCCATGTGTGTAGTAAGTAGAAACAGAAGCTGATGTGACCAAAATTACTTGAAGTTGGCCTTAAAACAGTTGTTCCTTTATAGTGTGGTTTCATTCATGTTAAAGTCGACATCATAAGTGAGTACTAAATAACATTGGCCAGTATAGGAAAATGACCCATATTGCCAGTTTAAAAATACTTTGCAATATTATTGAGAGCATTGATGCTGTTAACAGCTTGAATTTCAAGTATGCAAGAAAAATAATAATGACCAAAAAATAGCTAATTTTCCAAAGAAAATAGCCAAGAACTAGGTTTGTCCTATGCTGAGCAATGTTATTCATTGCTCAAGAAGAGCATCAAAAAGCATTCAGAATGATGTCATGCGTACACATTCTATTAGTCAATTTATGTATATGTACCGATGCTTCAGGAATAAGATACAAACAAAACAAGTGAATGGCAACATTGCACTCCTCTCTATCAAATAAACACCATCAAAATGTATTTTTCTTACCTCCTTTGAGGTTGTGGCAATAGTGTTGTTCGTAAACCCTGTTTTCTTGCACCAAAAAATGCGCATTCAATTTGAATAACCAAAGCTGATCGTCATTTTAGGAGCAGAGAACAGGGTTTACGAACAGCATTACTGTAGGGATCGGCGATATATATCGATATATCGGACTACTCGATACATTTGCTTCGATAGTATCGATATTATCGATACTTTTTTGTGGCGATATATATCGATATATCGATACATAAATCCGACTATCGGTATTCGATACTTTTTGAAAAAAAATCATAGTAATTTATTTAAAATTTCAAATAGCAAGGCAGTTTTCGCGCGCTCTGTTGTACCAACGAATCAGCGCGTGCAGCTGGGAGGGTACTGTGTATAAAAGGGCACTGCCACTTGCTTCCCCAGCTCAGTCAGCTAGTAGATGTTGTGTATGAATCATCTCTAGCTGTACAGAGCTCTCTGCCGTGCCTTGCCCAGGCCTTGCCTGATGAGTCCTAGGTAAATTTGATACTAATTTGTAATAGTGCTCATGTCCCATACCCTCTTAAAAAATTTTTTTTCGTTGTTTTTATCGCGTTTTTGGAAGTCATCGATAGTTTTCCGATATATCGAAGTATCGATACTTTTCTTCGATATTATTTAATTAGTATTTAGTACTTTTGAAAATACCCGATATAAAAAGTATCGATACTTTTCTATATATCGCCGATCCCTACATTACTGTGACACAAATATTTTAAGAATTTCTCATAATTATACACTCAATGCTTTGGTGTCATTTTATTCTACAGCAACTGTACAAATATAAAACTATTTTAGAGATCAATAATCCAAGTTTAACCATGCTAACTTTAATATTTTGTCTCTTATCTGATGATCGTGATACTTCACATTGTGAGCTATCAAGAGTAGTTTTGACCATGACTTTCAAGTGACCTCATGTATTATAAAGATCAGTGCCAAAAGGAAGAAGTTTCAACTTCAAATGTTGGCATTAAAAAAAAAAAAAAAAAAAAAAAAAAAAAACTATTTATAAATAATCAAATTTAGGAAATCCTAAAATGTTTCCCCCCTTTTTTTTTTCTTCTATTTTATTATTTTCATGTCATGCAAAAGCAAGCCTGACTACTTTTTTAGGTATTAGAAAGAAAAAAAAAATGAAATTTGAAAAAAAAAAAAAAATAAAAATTAGGTGTGATAAACTTTAGGGTAGTTTTGTGAGAAGTATACCCTTAAAATCTGAATTATGCTATCTTGTTTATTCAGTTGTCACGTGACTATGCAGTGATAGACCATACATACGATGCAGTGGTGGAGGTGCAGGGCTACGTTATTATGTTTATTTTGTGTGTAATTGCGTATCTACAGTGTAGACGTTGTATTTCAGTTGTCACGTGACTATACAGTGATAGACCATACATACGATGCAGTGGTGGAGGTGCAGGGCTACGTTATTATGTTTAATTTGTGTGTAATTGCATATCTACAGTGTAGTCGTTGTCTTTCAGTTGTCACGTGACTATGCAGTGATAGATCATACATACGATGCAGTGGTGGTGGGGGCAGGAGGCGCAGGACTACGTGCTGCCTTTGGTCTGGTGGCCGAGGGCTTCAAGACAGCCGTCATCACCAAGCTGTTCCCTACGAGGTCACACACCGTGGCTGCACAGGGAGGTATCAACGCTGCCTTGGGAAATATGGAGGAGGATAACTGGCTGTGGCACATGTGAGTCTGACCTGACAATTATTTAAAAATAACAACTTTTTTTTTCTTTTTCTTTCTTTTCCTTTCCTCCCCCCCCCCCCCCCTTTATTTATTTATTTTTGCTACAAAAAATGCACATTACAATTAAATAACCATAGTTGATCATCATTTCAGTAGCAGAAAACAGTTAAACTCGATAATTCGGGACAAACAGCACCATTTCCAGGATGAAAATTAAATAACTTTGCAAAATTCTACCAACACGTGTTCCTTAATCGGGCAAGGAAAAATATCAAACTTAAATTTTTTTTAAAAGTTTAGAAGATAAATCAAATAACATGCTTGAAATTTATGTTTTTGTAAAGAATTTTGCATTTTCCTTATGTTTAAAAGAAACTTTTTCTCCTAAACACATGACAATTTTAAAGCTGGATAATTTTCCTTATTTTTTTAAAGCATTAAAAAAAAAAAAAAGTTTTAATTTTATTGTCTTAAGTAAATGTGTATACAAATTTTTAATTTTTGTGTTTTTAAAGTATTTTTAATTAATTTGTGAAAATAAAAAAATGGCGTCACATGCAGGATTTTATGCATGTGAACGTAGAAAAGAGTTGCCATAGCGACGTCATTTCACGTCTTTAAAAATTATTTAAAAATACTAAATGAACTCAAAAATTAGAAATTTGCATATCTATTGATTTAGGATAATGTCTTCTTTTAGAATATGGAATAAAACTACACTATTATAATAATAATGATAAAAAAATTTGGTCGTCCTGATTGACGTTGACTTGTTGTTGACAGGTACGACACAGTGAAGGGCTCTGATTGGCTGGGAGATCAGGACGCTATTCACTACATGACGAGAGAGGCACCCAAGGCTGTCATTGAGCTAGAGAACTATGGTGAGTGTGCAATGCCCTCTCTCACATATGTTACCTCATATTAGAGAAAATAACAGCTTCCAAATTCAAAATTTCTTTATTTATTTCTTTCCTTCAATCGTATACAAAATACATCGTATTTAGACAGAAAAAGTCAAAACACTTTGATACTATATATATGCACATTTGGTGCTACTTTTACATTCATATTTACATTACTATTAGGCTATATACAGTATATTGGAGACTCAGTTAAAATTTCAGTATCAAGAACAATTTTCAACTTGAGTTATAGGGTGTATGCTCATGACTTCATATTTAATACACTTGGACGCCATACTGGAGTAATGAATAACATTGCTCAGCATAGGACAAACTTCATTTTTGACCATTTTCTTTAGAAAATCCGCTTATTTTTTTTATTATTATTATTTTTTTAAAGTTGCAAAATGAGTCATTTTCCTATACGGCCCTTGTTATTGAGTGATCCAACATGGCGTCAACTTTAGCATGAATGCATACACCCTAACACCCTATAGCTACTTCATTGCCCCCTAAGAAAGCATGTTAAATGTAAGCCAAAGTCGCCTGCTAGCACTTTGAATTAGTATTGTTGCATGGCCTCTCAGTTTGGTTATTTTCTCACTAAAGCTCAGTTTTATTGCAAGTCAAGCTACAGATTTGTTTACTATTTGTAGTGATGGTTAACGTAACGAGTGTTTGTTGTAGGAATGCCATTCAGTAGAACCAACGAAGGCAGGATTTACCAACGAGCATTTGGAGGACAGTCCCTCAAGTTTGGCAAGGGTGGTCAAGCTCACAGGTCAGTTAAATAACAAAGAAACAGAGAGGTGAATAATTAAAGGCATAGAACACCTGTAACAAAAAACATGTCTAGAATCCTAACATACCTAAATATCAACGTTAATTTGGCCGCAGTCATTGATTTCTAATTTATTGAACATTTACAAAATGACAGCTGCGGGTTTGTGACATCACAGCTTACTAGTCCATAAGCGCGGAAACTGGTGAGCTTGTCACAAATCCGCTGACATTTTGTGAATGAAAAATAAATTAGAAATAAGTGACTGGCCAAATCAACGTTGATATTTAGGTATGTTAGGATATTAGACATGTTTTTGTTGAAGGTGTTCTATGCCTTTAAAGTTTGTCTTTCTTGCCACATGGTATTTATAATTCTTTGGCTCAGATACCGTACTTTTGTTGTAACTAAAGAAAAAAAAAAAAAAAAAAAAAAAAAATGACGTTTGTCCGTTTTTTTTTTTTTTTTTACGACAAATGTATTTCAAGCGGACAAAATATCTTATGAGTCTGTAATACTGGTAAATTGTAGTGTACACTTGCAGATAACATAATGTTAACATTAGAGACTGCCGCTTTCTAAAGAAAAGGGTATAAAAAATACATTGTCAGCAGCATGGCAAAGCAGTGTTGCCAAATTATCTGAAAATCGTGAATGAATTCTCTAGGAAGCAGCATCGTCTTTGATGTTAGCTTGATGACGTGTGGTAGTGTACTCAACATTGATGTGTATGTCCTAGATGTTGCTGCGTGGCAGACAGAACAGGCCACTCTCTGCTCCACACTCTGTATGGTCAAAGTTTGTCTTACGACTGCAACTACTTCGTAGAGTTCTTTGCCTTGGACTTACTGATGGAGGATGGGGAATGTCGAGGTGTCATCGCACTCTGCATGGAGGACGGATCTATCCACAGGTAAACACTGCAACTATTAGTAGGTACCTCAAGTGGCGTGGCGTCGGCAAGACGTGCATGAATTATAAAAATGCATCAAGTATTAATAAATTATAGAATTCCTCTATTAAAGCTCATAGAAATGTGAAATAAAAACTGAAGTAATAATTGATTTCTGCAATGTGATTTAGTTTTTGTCAAATATACTTGCCCTTTTTTTTTTTTTTTTTTTTTTTTTTTTTTTTTTTTTTTTTTTTTTTTTCGTACTTTCTTACTTATGAGCAATAAGACTGAAATATAGTAAAAATAGTTTCAATAATTTTTTCCTTTAACTAATTTAAAATTCAAGGGGAAAAAAACAAGAGTTTTTTTTTTTTGAGGCTCAGTAAGCTACAGTAAAAATTTCCGTATTAAAATAAAACATATTTTTATTGCTTTATTGGCCCATAAGAAAGCATGTTACCTGCTATAGTTCCAATGTTACCTGATGTTCAGGTTCCGCTCCAAGAACACGGTGCTTGCGACAGGAGGTTTTGGTCGAGCATATTTCTCGTGCACCTCGGCACACACGTGCACAGGTGATGGTACTGCCATGGTGTCCAGGGCTGGACTACCTAACCAGGACTTGGAGTTTGTGCAGTTCCACCCCACTGGTGAGTTAAATTAACCACGTTTTGTGTGCTTTAAACACAGAGAAATTAGGTTACGTTATTTAATTTTTATTATATTTTAATAGCAGTTGAATAAAAATGAAATAATACAAATATTGCTGCTTAGAAATATTGGATTGCTAAAAGCACTTATCAGGAAATTCATATTTTAAACATTAATTTATTTTTATTCATCAAAATATGGAGCAACCCTGAATGACTTCGGAGAAGTTTAGATAACATTATTGTCAAAAAATGCGCAAATCAAAGGAAAGTAAATAGATTATAATTAAAGCATCTTATATTGAAATTTATATTACACAAAAATCTTTAATTAAAATATTATACAAAAGGGGGGGGGGGCGCAATTTGGAAGCTCATGGCTGTTAATGAGAGCAATTAGGAGCCTGTGAAACTATATTTTTACAATAATTCTTTGTACATTCATTATTTCCTGCAAAACAAACACTATAATTTTCAAATGTAATCAAGTAAAAAAAAGTTGTTTTCACGTTTCTAAAATTAAGGGAATAGACCAGAGAACAACATAAGCATTTATATCACAAAACACTTGATGGGATTTACATAAATAACTTTAGTTTGTCTCAAAACCCAACAGTAGCAGTGATCAGAATATTCAATTTATACAACCCGCACAACATTTTCATACTAATTTTTGCATGTTTCTGGCGTCATAAACATGAATTTTCTCGCAAATTGCATACTTTACAGTATTTTCACGTTCTCTCGTGGGGCTACATTAACATTCTGGTAAAAATTGTCAACAGTTTTGAAGATCCCATTTCGTGTTTATTCATTAAAAAGCACATGTTGTTTTATGTGTTCTATGGCTTTAAAATTCGTAAAAAGTTGAGCTTGCGTCATTTTATTTGTGTTGTACTGTACGTAGTATGTTTACATGTGCTGTTATCTCCCAAGGTCAAGCAGTCAATCAAGTCCCTTATCTCCACATGTTAATGAGATAAATCCATGTTATAGCTACATACGTAATCCACCATATCTTATGTTAGGATATCCCGACTGACGTTATCTCTAAATACAGCAAAGTCACAACATTTTACTGAGTAATGAAGGTTTTATCTGTACTGAGGGAAAACCTAACATCTCATTCTTTAGTAATGGGAAAATTTTTTATAATGACAGTTACTACTTTTAACTGTCAAAATTATACAACTTCGTTTTGCATTCACTTGTTGTAATTTTTCTTTTAGGTTTTTTCTTTTTTTTTTTTTTTCTTTTTTTTTTTTTTTCTTTTCTTTTCTTTCTTTTCTTTCTTTTTCTTTTTTTTTTTTCAATGTTAGAAATATTTTAATGAGGAATACTAGATACACTCGAAGATTTAACAATTTAACATTATAAAAGTCTCTTCTTAGCGAGTTTGTGAGAAAACTACTGCACTGTGGTTAGAAATATTTAAATGTTGAATACTAGACACACTTTTACGAGATTTTAAGACATAAAATGCACTAACTGAAAATTTAACTGAGGTAAAAAAATGTTTAAATGAAGACACATTTTCGTGTTTTAAGATAGTAAAATATATTAATAACACTCTTCTTGGGGTGCTTTTCCGAGGAAACTTCTACACATTTTTATGTTACTGAAGCACACTTTTTTTTTTGTTTTTTTTTTTAGCAGTAAAAATGTATAATTGAACTATAGAATCCTCTTGTTAAAACGTCAGTATTACGTGCCTAGCCAAGCAGTGTCGTCACGTACTAACCTTGTTTGTACTGTCAGGTATCTACGGCGCCGGCTGCCTGATCACAGAGGGATGTCGCGGCGAGGGTGGCTATCTCATCAACTCCGAGGGAGAGAGGTTCATGGAGAGATACGCACCAGTAGCCAAGGACTTGGCCAGTCGAGACGTCGTGTCACGTTCCATGACGATAGAGATTAGAGAGGGACGGTAAGATCTTGATATTTTAATATTAGCAATAGAGGACTTTGAATTAGATTTCTTGAGTTCTTGGGCCTCAAAGTTAAGGAATATTTAAAAATTACACGCCTACATGTGGAGAAATAGCACCAATTTGAGGCTGGTAATTAAATAATATAGCGGAATAATACCAAAATATACTGAACACAAATGAAAAATTGTCCAACTTTAATATTTCAGTGGTTTAGGTGTTGGCATTGCTTTTAAATGTTTGAAATGTATAGATAAAAAAAATATTAGGAAAAATCGAATGTGTAATAGGTGATAATTATAGGTGAAATAGGTTGATAGGTACGTAGATAGGTGAATGGGTGAAAAATGTAATTTAAGACTTTCTTAAAGGCGTAGAACACCTTGAACAAAAAACTTGCCTAATATCCTAACATACCTAAATATCAACATTAATTTGGCCGAAGTCATTGATTTCTAATTTATTTTCCATTTACAAAATGACAACTGCGAGTTTGTTACGTCAACGCTCGCCTGTTTCCGTGCGCGTGGACTAGTGAGATGTGACGTCAAAAACCCGCAGCTCTCATTTTGTAAATGGCAAATAAATTAAAAATCAATGACTTCGGCCAAATTAACGTTGATATTTAGGTATGTTGGGATATTAGGCAAGTTTTTTGTTCAAGGTGTTCTACGCCTTTAAGAATTTTAACATTTTTCCAGAACAACTTGCATCTATTTGATACTGAAATTTATGTGACACGTAATTATGTGATAATGGCTGTAAGTTACATAACTAACGTAATTATGTGATTTTTGCTGGAATTTACACATTTAACATAATTACATAATAGGGTATTTGCCATAATTAATGTAAGTAACGTAATTACGTAATATTTCACAGAGGCTGTGGACCAGAGAAGGACCATGTTTACCTGCAACTGCATCACTTGCCCCCAGAACAACTGGCTACTCGCCTGCCTGGAATCTCAGAGACTGCAATGATCTTCGCTGGTGTTGACGTCAATCGCGAGCCAATCCCTGTACTACCTACCGTGCATTACAACATGGGAGGAGTGCCCACTAATTACAAGGGACAGGTCAGTAGCCGCTGCTTAACAAGAGGTCTTAACCATGTGTCTTATGTGCATGTTTTGAAGAGGGATAAAATATTATGGTGTCATTATTACTTCAATGAATTTTGCTAGCAATTACTTTTGCTATCACTTTATTAATTTGTATACAAATTAGCAGCTTCAGTAGCCAGTGCAATGTAATCCTGGTGACAAGCTGATTACATTGAACTGGCTACTGAAGCTTCTAGCACCAATCAATATTGATTCTAATTTATTTGTGTTCCACTGGTAATGTTGGTACAGGTAATCACACACAAGGATGGCAAGGACACGGTTGTACCTGGGCTGTACGCTGCAGGAGAAGCAGGATGTTCGTCAGTGCACGGTGCTAACAGACTGGGCGCCAACTCTCTGCTAGATCTGGTAGTGTTTGGTAGAGCATGTGCGCTCACCATTGCAGAGGAAAACAAACCTGGAGAGAAAATTGGAGAACTGAGTGCGGTAAGTAGTCACATCAGAGTTTTGGAATTTTGCCCACACAAAAAAAAAAAAAAAAAAAAAAAAAAAAAAAAAAAACTAAAAAAAAAAACACCTTTTTTTTTTATTTTATTAAATTTTTTTAGAGTGAAACAAATCATGGTTCTAATATAAAAAGTTCTTGTTTATTTTTAATTTCATACAAAATATAAAAGGAAAAAAATATTTGGAAAAAAAAAAAAAAAAAAAAAAAAAAAAAAGAGAAACGCTTTTTTAACAACGCCTAAAAAAATGCTCTTACATGTCTGTGTTTTTTTTTGTTTTTTTTAAACGTTCGTTTGTTTTTTTTTTTTTTTTTTTTTTAAACCACTTGCAACAACCTCATTGATTGGTTGTGATAGATCGCTCAATAACATGGACCGGCATAGGAAATACATTTTTTGAAAGGGCTATAGGGTGTGAACTGTGAACACATGATGTCATTCTGAGTGCTTTTCAATGCTCTTCTTGAGCAATGAATAACATTGCTCAGCATAGGACAAACATAGGTTTTGGCTATTTTCTTTGGAAAATGAGCTATTTTTTTGTTCATTATTATTTTTCTCACATACTTGAGGTACTAAATTAACCTGTTAATAGTATCAATGCTCTCAAAAATATTGCGAAGTATTTTTAAACTGGCAAAATGTGTCATTTTCCTATACCGGCCCATGTTATTTAGCACTCACTTATGACGTTGACTTTAACATGAATGAAACCAACCTATAACCATGTTGACAGAACGCTGGCGAGGCCTCTGTGGCTAACTTAGACAAGATGAGGTACGCGTCAGGTGACATCCCCACTGCTGAGCTCAGACTGACCATGCAGAAGACCATGCAGAACCACGCAGCTGTCTTCAGAACTGGATCTGTCCTCAAGGAAGGGTGCACCAAGATGGATGCCATCTACAAGGACATGGAACATCTCAAGGTCGGTCACTTAATCTCTTTACTGTCTAGTGTTTCAAAATGTTATATGGTATATACCTAATATTAATAATATAGAACAGGATATAATTAGCAGCGCTGGCCTTACGTACCACAGTAGAAGTTCTATGGAGAGGTCGAGGTCTAACGTGGCACAGTGTTTTGTTATAAAAAAGTTCATTTCATAACTGAGAGCTTTCGTCATATATTAATGACATTATCAATCAAACCGGTCTAAGGCCAAGAGTAAGTCTGATACTGTTTTATAATGTTGTGCCTTTGATGTAGTGTGAGAACGTGAGATGTTAGGTATGTATATCGTATTTTACATTGACACTATACCCCTCGTCCCTTTTAACGTCTATTTTTATTTAGCGCAAGCTATAATGATTTGCATCCCTAGTCCCAATTTACTATTTAAATTAGAGAATTTTCGCGTTTTATTAATTTTCAATTCAACGTGCTCTAATCTCTACCAACTATTTTCTAATTATTTTTTTTTTAAACGTAATTAATACCAACCGCGATGGTTTTTTCCTATATATTATATTTATCAATCAAAGAAGAGATTTTACTTGAGCACATCACTGAGCAGTGTCTTGTACTGTACTTGTGTAATCGTGGTGATCAATGCAATGCAGATAATATTGATTGACATATGATTGACAGGTACATGACCACAGCATGGTGTGGAACTCAGACCTGGTCGAGACACTGGAGCTACAAAACTTGATGATCAACGCAATGCAGACAATCTACGGCGCTGAGAATAGAAAGGAATCTCGAGGAGCTCACGCAAGGGAGGACTTCAAGGTACAGTACTTCTTAACCTTGTGAAAATTAATTAAAAAATACTTCATGAAGAGGGTGACCGACTTGGAACGGAAATCGTTATAAGAGGAAATGCTTATTTCAGCAAAACAAACACTATAATTTTCAAATGAAGTAAAGTTTTTTTTTTTTTTTTTTTTTTTTTTTTCCTAAAAAGAGTTTTAATATTTTTAATTTTAAAGAAGTTTCTAATTTTACTAAAATTTGAATTCCCATATTTCCATGTAATCTTTAAAGTGTAATAACTTAAATATTTGATCGTGTTTTCATATGTTTGACATAACTAAACTTTTAAGGAACATTTCTTGTTTACTTTGTGTTAATATTGTAATTAGCGACCGTCTAGTTGGCGAGATATCAGTCGGTCACCTACTCTCTTGATAAATTCAAAACTTAGAAAATCGCATATCTGTCAATTCAAAACAATGTTCTCTTTTAGAATATGCAATAAAATTATCTCTAAATTTGTTCAAGTCTTCCTCATATTAGAGAATCTTCATATTTGTTCAATTTACAATTGAACACACTCTAGATTCTCTCCTATGTGAACAGTGTGTTTATAATTGTAAGATACTAAAGTTGATGACTGACATGTGATGGTGCACAGGACCGTATGGATGAGCTGGACTACGCTAAGCCACTGGATGGACAGATCCCCAAGCCTATGGAGCAACATTGGCGTAAGCACACCTTGAGCACCGTTGACGAGGCGACAGGCAAGGTAAGACGTCGTGCCTGTAAGATACACGCACAAATATATGCACGTGATAATTATGCTTGCTCATTTTCAGCACAATTTGTTCATTATAGAATAATCTATACTTCATAATAATAACTAAATTACAATACCATAATTATTATTTTGTACAGTTCAGTTTTTGTTTTTCATATTTATCATCATTTATGCTATAATGGCATAAATTACATAATTTATTTTTTCCATGTATAAAACTGCTAAGCTTCCAAGCTTGTAACTGGCGGTGATTTTGCATCCATCAGCGTGGTGCTAGAACTTAATTTATAACAGTAGACTTATGGGGAGATTTTTTTTTTTTTTTTTTTTTTTTTTTTTTACAATTTGTGAGAAAAGTACTGCAACCAAGATACTACATACAAGATAAGGACACACTTGGCCATTTGGGCCACCACAAAATTCAAAATGAGCATCCAAGCCAATCAGCACCCAAGTTGAAGGTCATGTGATCAAAATAGACCAATCAAAACTGCGCTAAGATTTACATGGAACCAGTTGGTGTCGCTATCTTGTATGTAGTATCTTGTTGCAACAAAGCCAGATAATTTTCATGGAAAGTATACTATTAGGTTCAGACTGGCCATAAGAGGAAGTTTAGGATAGCTGATGTAGCCCCGCCCCCCCTGTTTTGAGGCCCCTGAGGCTTGAAAAGGGGCGTAACCAGGGTGTTACGCCCCTTTTGTGGTCCCTAGAGTGGGTCTGCGAGGCTCCTGGAGTGCCAGTCCAACCCTGCATACTATATAAGGGATGCAAAAGGCAGTAAAATGTGGCAACACTGCATTACATTCCTGTTGTTTCAACTATCTAATTAGACGTGTTGATAATGTTTGTATATTTGTGATGAATGTTCCAGGTCACCCTGAAGTATCGTCCAGTCATCGATCACACCCTAGACCAGAAAGAATGCGCCACCATCCCCCCTGCCATTCGCTCTTACTAATTAGCAATTAAAACAATGTAGTTCTCATTTATATATATCTCAATACTTAAAGCCATGCAATTGATTTCATTAATTGTAGCAATCAATATTGATTTATAAACTACTTAATTAAGAGTTCTCTTGTCAAACTGATTACATATTGAACTGGCTACTAGTATCAATCAATATTGATTTGTGTTCAAGTTAGCAGCTTCAGTAGCCAGTTCAATGTAATCCTGGTGACAAGTTGATTTCATTGAACTGGCTACTGAAGTTGCTAGCATCAATCAATCAACATTGAAGTGCAGATTGATTTTATACAATGTTGCCTATTCAGCACACTCATTATACCTTGATCTTAATTTATTTTGTGTCTCGTTTTTATCTTGCCTCACTGCAAGTTACATAAATAATGTAAATAAAAAAACCTTGAATGTGAAACATAATGTACCAATGTTGTTGTAATAAAATTATTGTAATTTAAAATTTTGTCTTTTTTTCCTTTCTTCCATCCTTTGCGTTGTTGTTGTTTTTGATTTTTTCTTCTTTTCTTTTTTCTTTTTTTTTTTTTCTTTCTTTCTTTCTTTCTTTCTTTCTTTCTTTCTTTCTTTCTTTCTTTCTTTCTTTCTTTCTTTCTTTCTTTCTTTCTTTCTTTCTTTCTTTCTTTCTTTCTTCTTTCTTTCTTTCTTTCTTTCTTTCTTTCTTTCTTTCTTTCTTTCTTTCTTTCTTTCTTTCTTTCTTTCTTTCTTTAATTTCTTTAATTTCTTTCTTTCTACAATTACAGGGACACAAATTCCAATTTTTTTATTAGTTTTTTTATTAATTATAATTATTATTTGTTTAATTAATTTATTTTATATATAAATATTTGCCATCTTGCGCAGAAAACCTTTTAAAATAAAATATAAATAAAGCATACTATAGCTCGTTCTGCAAAGTCAGACTTCCGGCGCAACTTTTGTGTCGATATGTTCCTTTGTTATAACAGCTGATTGACTTCATTACCTGTTTACTACGTTTATACATATGGTCGATCATTGTTATTTCTTCGTTTAGAACTTTGAACTTGATAAGAATGAAAGAAACTCCACACAAAAAAGTTCCATGCTCTTCATGTGACTCAATTTTTGTCAATTTTGTTAGCTCAAAAAACAAGATCAACCAATGAATGTGTCGTATTTTTTTGGTCAGCCAATCACTGTTGTTGAGATTCACTTTACTTTACAGAACAAGCTTATGTGTATTTATTTCTTACAATTAAAAAATATTTATGGACTCAAATTTTTGCAACGAAATAACCACGGATTTTTTTTTTTTTTTTTTTTAGCACTTTCCCTCCGCCTTAAGTCTACCCACCTCATGAGTGGATCATATGTTTCCTCTATTAGGCCTTGACCGGGAACAATTACTGTCATTAATGTTGAGTAATTTGCAATGTAAGGGACATTGAGTAATTTGTCGATTTTGATAATTTATAAATTAATTTAAAAGTTCTGCGCGTTAAAAGCAAAAGCTTTGGAAATAGTTCAAATATTTATCGTTAGATGGCGTAAGCATACATTTTTTTTTTAAAAAATTGCTGTTTCAGAGAAAAGTGGGCGTGTCTGAAAAGTCAGCTGTGTATAAGAAATGAAAATTAAATTTTAGTAATTTTGCAATCAAAGTCAAAGTAGTAAGCACTGTGGACAGTGAGCAGTTAATTGTTCAGACATTAACTTAATTTTAATTAAAATTAACTGTGATAAATTTGAAATTATGAAAATATTTGCGGTATTCTTGTTATTTGGTAAGTAAACTTTTCTGTTTTTAGAAACATGTTTTTTTTTTTGTTATCAACGTTTTTTATATTATTTACACATAATGTTTTTATGCATGCTTATTATGTTAAATACATAACATAATAATTTTAAATAATTATATTTTATTTTATGATAAGATGCCATGTTTGAGTTGTTATCATAATATGATTAACGTTATGCATATTAAAATAAAGGTAATTTCAACTTACAAAAAAAAAAAAAAAAAAAACATGCTTGCCACATTTTTTGTTTTTTATGTATGAATTAATTATGTTTAATTATTCAAATTTTTATAATCATTTATCTGTATACATATTATGCTACTATTTAAACCTACTGAACGTATCTTATAAGCCTATTTATTACGCTTATTATTTTTACAAAACGCAGTCAAAAAATTGAAGTTGAAAGAACACAATATATTGACAATTGACACCCGCTTTTAACAATGGAAAATATGCCAGCTCATTTTCAACAATATAATTTATGTTTATACGGTTTATACTGCATAATAACTATGTGAGATATTATGTATAGCATATATTATAATTATGTAACTGTACAAAATATCTATACATACATAGCATTCATTGTTTATATGTTGCAACATGATGAATGTATTTTACCTGCGCGAGTATAAAAATATTATAGTGAATTATTATAGCTTAAATAAACAATGTTAAATTATGCTTACATTATAATATGCATCACATCCGCCTTATGTATTATTATTTTTTCGAAATCGTTGCACTTGGTTGCAATAGTTGAAGCAATAATTGAAAAAAAAAAAAAAAAAAAAAAAAAAAAAGGAAAAAAAATGTATGTTCGCTCTCCTATCGTAATTGCTTTTTATCGGCGAGGAAAACTAATTTTAAAAAATTGTATTTTGCAAAAAACGATAAATTATATATGCCTTGTCAATTCCTTATTTAAATATTTACGGAATCCTTGGAGTAAATTTCTCAAAACACGTGTCTTAAAAAAAAAAAAAAAAAAAAAAAAAAATCACATATTTTAACAGCGTTAAATATAGTCCAGCGGTGCCTTTTTCTAGCACGCCTTTATTTGCTCCCAGTGGCGTAACTACCAGGGGGGAGAGGGGGGAGTTCCCCCGGGCCCGTCGACTTCTGGGGGCCTGTCGGCTTCTGAGAGGGCCCGTTGATGCTTGGCGCAAAAAAAAAAAAAAAATAATAATAATAAATTGATAATATTAAATTTTATGTTGAAAAACAGTATTTGAAAGTTAAAGTGGATCAATCAAATAATATGCATTTTGTGACAGAGGGTATTAATATTAACTACATTTTTTAACTGTCACCATACCGTCTAATTAAATTTTCTATAAATGTCTTCTTCAAATATCATATGTATTTTTTCTATTTATAGCAAAAATTAATTATTGATAAAAATTAAAATCATGTATGATAGACCATTTTAAGTTTTTTTTTTTTTTTTTTCATGTTATAGTGACACTTTTTAATTTTCATTTTAAAAAATAGCTTAAAATTTCAGTGCCACGCCCCCTTTTCCAAAATTTTTCGCCTGCAGCGCACAAACCCCCCTCCTCCACGGCACTGTCCTCCTTCTGGGGGGCCCGTGTCAGATTTTTCCCCCTGGCCAAATTTTTGAAGTTACGCCACTGTTTGCTCCGTTTGTTTCAAAATATATTTAATAATTTCTTTCATCCTACAATCACAATAATAATATACAACAAAGCATATCGACTAAGGTTATTGTATCAGTTGATACAATTAGAAATGACAGTCAAAAGTTACTTAAATATAGCACAAACAAAATATAATACAAAACATATTTATACATAGAGAAAATTTATTTTTAAATTTAAATATTTTAAAAACTGATATAAATGCATTGTTTATACATTATGGTCTTTCATAAACTCATCAATAGAATAATATTGCTTGTTTAACAATAGCGTTTTCAATGATTTTTTAAACATAATAGGGTCTTCAATTTCTCTTATATGAGTTGGCAGATTGTTATAAATCTGCAAACAACCACAGAATGGGCCTATGTACATTTCAATTTTATTAATATTATGGGTGGAAAGGCCCAAACTGTACAGACAGGCATGTTTTTACCCGTTATGCGGTGCATGGTTTCCACCATGTAATCTGTCAAATTAAAGAATATCACGAGTGTAATGATAAATGTGTATGTGTATTATGTAGTGGCCTATGTACTAGGTACCACTTACTTCATTGTCCATCTCGGACCCTATCATTAAGTCAATATGCAAAAATGTAGACCTATATAAATATGTATAATTACACCTTGGTGTTTAATAAATAAATATATTAATTTTATTAATATGGCACCGATCACCAATCATTCATCATCAGCCATATTTAATAATTATTATTTTATTTATTGGACACCAAGGTGTACTTATACATATATATTTACATTGCACTCTATAAGTCTACAGTTTTGCATATTTAATTATAATAATAATTATTATTCTTTGGGTATTTAAATTGTACACAAAAAAGTGAGAGAGAAAATAATAATAAAAAAATGTATATTAAAAATTATGTAATTTGATTGTTATATTAAATTAATTTTAAGAATAAATAAGATATATCAAAGAGAAAGTGCTCACTGGAAAAGAAACATTTTAAATTAATAATACTAATAATTATTAATTGGTTTGATACAATGATAGTTATACGTGACACGTGTAAATATTTAAAAAAACACGTGTCGAAGCTCTTTAATTTTATTTTTATTTTTTTCTTATTATTTTTTATATGTTTTTTCCTGTATGTTTATATTTTATGTTTGAAGGTTATCACTCGCAGTATAAAAAAAAAGTTTTCATTTGTTTGTTTGCGTGCTCATAATTATCAAGTTATCAATCAGCACCACAATCATGGCGTCTGTCTGTTCTGCACTTGACAATAACCTTGTATCTCTTGTGATATCAAAATACAATGGAGCTTATCGGTTTAGCACGCGGGTAAAGCCAAGGGTCTCCTAATTTAACATTGCGCTTATGGGGGAAAAACGTTTTTTTTTTTTTTTTTTTTTTTTTTTTTTTTTTTTTTTTTTTTTTTTTTTTTTCGATTTTGGAGAAAATTACTCTACCGATTTTGGAGACATTTAAATGAGAAATACTAGACATATACTTTTACGTGTTTTAAGGGAGTAGGGTACCGACGTCGGCCATTAGACTCAAACTTTTCTCGTCAAAAAAATCTGAAATTTTGCTCAATGATACTTCAGCTTAAGACAATTTCAAATATATAAAAAAATTTGGGGGGGTCACCGTGCAAATTAATTTTATATGATTTTTTGAAATGTTAGCCCATAAGGCCCAATGTTAATTTCAATAATTTTTTCTTTTTTACTGCACATTCAAATATCATGAAATTTTTTATCACGGCTAGGTGTGACACTTAGCTGCACAATGACACCAAATTTAGACCAAAAACACTTCTAGTTTTTGAGATATAAGGTCGTTACCCTACTTCCTTAAGACAGAAAATTTTTTTGAATTTTTTACACCGATAATCTCCATTGAACTACAACAAACATCGGTTTAAATATTTCTATATAGCTTAAAACACGTAAGAGTATGTCTAGTATTTCTCATTCACATTTTTACAAAATCGGTGGAGTGTAGTTCTCTCAAAAATCGCAAAAAAAAAAAAAAAAAACGTGCTTTTCCCCATAAGTGCGTAATGTCATGAAATAATTACTTGAACAGTTTATGACACTAACAAAAAAAAAAAAAAAAGGTTTTAAAGTTTAAATTTTGTAAGCGCATTCATATAAAAGTCGACGCCATAAGTGAGCACTAAATAACATGGGCCAGTATTGGAAAATGACTCATTTTAGCAGTTTAAAAATACCTAAATCTTATAAGAGTATTGATGCTGTTAACAGGTTGAATTAGGTTTTCAAGTATACATTGATATAGAATATATATATATATATATATATATATAGAATATATATATATATATATATGTTTTCAAGTATATCTTGCATTATGCAAGAAAAATAAAAAACTAATAATTTTCAAAATAAGAAAACAGCCAAAAACGAAGTTTGTCCTGTGCTATGTCTCCAATATGGCGTTAAAGCGCATTCAGTATGACGTCATGCGCATACATCCTATATAGTTTGTTAGCAGTGCACTTATAATTTGGTATTGTTAAATGTTTGTTTTATACGATGCTTTGCTCAAGTCTGATTTTTTACATAATATAATATGCCATCGTCATTCTCTCTCTCTCTCTCTCTCTCTCTCTCTCTCTCTCTCTCTCTCTCTCTCTCTCTCTCTCTCTCTCTCGCCTCAATGCACACAAATAACAAAACTTGTAAAAAAAATTGTCCTTCGATTTCTCTTAACAAAAAAATTTCTCCGTTTAGTATGACTTTGCTAAAAAACAAAATTATTTCTAAAATTAAAAATGACTTGTTTTAAATTTTACGTAACTTTTTTTTTTTTTTTTTTGTAAATGCTTTTTTATTTACTGAATTATTTTTATACCATATTGCAGAGATTGCTCGCATATTTGAGAATTATTCAGTGCATTGAATTCAGTGGTATTTGCATGAAAAAGTAGCGGTTATACGCTTCGACGCCATACTGGAGCAATGAATAACATTGCTCAGCATAGGACATATATATATATATTTTTGTATCTATTTTCTTTGGGAACTCGGGCAGGTTATTTTGATTATATTATTTATTATATTTCTCACTTACTTGAAAAATCTATGCAAATCTATACAACATCAATGCTCTCAAAAATATTGCTTAGTATTTTTAAACTATAGGGTCTATGCATTCATGTTAAAGTTGACGCCATTTTGGATCACTCAATAACATTGGTGGCATAGAAAAGTAAATCATTTTGCCAGTTTAAAAACACCATGCAATTTTATGTTTTAAATTTTACGTATCTATTGGATTTTGTTTTGTTACAGTAATACTTTATTATTTACTGAATTAATTTTTATTTATTTTTTATTTATTTATTTTGTTCCCTGACTCGACAGGCGCACAAACATTGTGCGTAATTACGCACAATTTTAGGCGTAACATAAAAATTACTCACAATTACGCCCAAAGTTTGTGCGCATTGTGCGTAACTTGAAAATTACATAAAATTTACGCACAAAGTTGTGCGCATTGCACGTAAAATTCACATATGCGTGAATTTTGAATTTTGCGGCGTCTGCGCATGTGCGCATGCCGCCATATTGGATTGTGACGTTGTGATGCCGACATTTGTTTACAGTCGCTTGTGTTCTCGGATCTCGTCATTTATGGATGTTTATGAAGAATAAGAAGCAATCTTAGACAAGAAGATATCACGGGAAGTAACTTAACGTTTAATTATTGCAAATATATGAAAATTGTATACTTTGTGAGTCTTTTTGGTACATTTTTCAGGTCTTTAAAATTGCGGCTTTTATTGCTTCCCCTATGCTTTGTTTACACAATGGCGCGGCTGGGTGCGGCGCGCGGCCTAGCCTATAGTATATATGTAGTGAATTAAAATACAGCACATTAGATCTTCAAGCAAGTGAGTACACAGTTTATTTTATTTTTTTAATTTCATTATTTTGTTTATGATTCTAGTATATATGTTGAATTTATACAATGATGTACGACAAAGTACAACTGCAGAGGCTGTGGCCACATCCAGTTTTGTCCATATGTAATCCATGTTTATTTTTGTTATGTACTACATACAACAATGGGACCAGCCGTCATTAACATTGCATGCGCAGTGACTTATTTTATGTGTGTGTTATAGGATCAAGCCGAGCAATAATTGAAGTCGTGCAGGCTGTACCAATCTATACAATTAAGCTAAAAATATTGCATGCGGGGAGACTTATATTTAAATGTATGTGTGTTATTAGGATGAAGCCGAGCAATAATTTGGGTCCTGCAGAATTTACAAGTCTCTACGATAGCTGCAAACCTTGCAATCAGTGACTTGTAATTTATTATATGTGTGTGTGTTATAGGCCCAGATGAAGCGGAGCAATATTATCAAGTCCTGGCTGTACCAATCTCACTTTTATTGACTTTTAATTATTTTAAATTGATTAATCCCTGGCAAAAGTGTATCCATGGATAATAAATTATCCATGGGGATTTCAACATTTTCCCCATGGATAGTTTCTATCCATGGGAAATTATTGTCCATGGACAAATTGCCCGTGGATAG
This sequence comes from Ecdyonurus torrentis, assembly GCA_949318235.1. Taxonomy (NCBI): domain Eukaryota; kingdom Metazoa; phylum Arthropoda; class Insecta; order Ephemeroptera; family Heptageniidae; genus Ecdyonurus; species Ecdyonurus torrentis. The sequence continues at coordinate 23,289,770 of OX439136.1, read as the reverse complement.
TTTTTTTCCCATGGATAGAAACTATCCATGGGGAAAATGTTGAAATCCCCATAGATAATTTTTCTGTCAGTGGATATTCACTTTATCATGCTTTTTTTTTTAAACTATCAATCTATATTGGTTATTTGTTAATATATGCTCTTAATCAACAATTTAGAATGACTTTTTGGGGTATTAAAAATTGAGTTACATCGAAAAACGCGATAAAATTTTTTACGGGTTGGTAACTTTTTGAAATAAACCCACTTTTTGGGAAGAAAATTTAAAAAAACGAAAATTTTTTTTCATTGATTCTAGTTAAAGATTAAAAAATAAACACTTTTTATTCTTATGCACTTTTTAATTTTTTGCACTCGGACTGTGTAAATGAGCTTAGATCGTCATATTCGTCATGCCGCCACGCTTAAATAATTCCCATGGACACATAAAACTATCCATGGGAAATACTTAAACTATCCATGGGAATTGTAAATGATGTGGGAAAATTTAAAATTGTCCATGGATATTCAATTTCCCATGGATAGAAATAAAGTCCACGTGGGGAACACTAATATCCATGGGAAATATACTTAAACTATCCATGGGAATTATAAACTACGTGGGAAATATTAAAATCTATCCATGGATATTCAATTTCCCATGGATAGAAATAAAGTCCACGTGGGAAATACTAATATCCATGGGAAATATGTAAATATCCATGGGAAACCAGACATTATCCGCATGGGAATCATTGAATATCCGTGGATAACTTTTGCCAGGGATTAATTAAAAAAACATACTGTAATTATACTAATTATTAATCAATCTAAAATTATTAAATTTTAGGGGGTGGGGGTATATTTAGGGGGCGCCCAGGCTGGCGGCACGGCGACGGCAATGCACTGTGCCCCTGGCTTTTTAAGCGATGCAACCTGCAGTACATGTGCGTAAATTACGCACATAAGTACGAAATTTCGTATATATGTACGACATTACGCAACAGAGCGCCAAATTACGCACAAAATGTGCGTAATTTCGTGGGTTATTGAAATAGGGTAAAAAATTGTCGCACAAAGTTAGGCGTAAATTTCGACCAAATGTGCGTAATATTACGCCAAAACAGAGTCGTAATTACGCACAATTTTTGTGCGCCTGTCAAGTCAGGGTTATTATACCATAATATTGCAAAAGTTGTTGTATATATGAGAATTAATAGAGTATTCAGTGCATTGAATACTCTAAATTAAATGGTATGTATACCACAAGGAAATAAAAAACTTTCACAACTATAGACTGAAATACAACACTGAAATTAAAAGTTATTCATTTAATTTCGGTATACACATGAAAAATCGCAATAATGCGTTTCAACCCTGTATAAACCTTGGGCATATCATATACCAATATAAATAATATAATTATGCAAATAATAATAAATTTTAATTTACAATAGGTGGTCACTTTACCAATTTTATACTAGTTCGATGCAAATACTGGAAGAACTGGAACCATTAAAGGAATAGACCGGAGAAAAACATAATCATTTATATTACAAAACACTTGATGGGATTTACAAAAATAACTTTAGTTTGTCTCAAAAACCAACAGTAGCTCCGTAGCAGAGATTAGAAAATTCGATTTATGCAACCCGCACAACATTTTCATACTCATTTTTGCATGTTTCTGACGTCATAAACATGAATAGTCACGCAAATTGCATACTTTACAGTTTTTTTCACGCTCTCTCGTGGGGCTACATTAACATTCTGGTAAAAATTGTCATCATAGTTTTGAAGATCCCATTTCGTGTTTATTCATTAAAAAGCACATGTTGTTTTATGTGGTCTATGGCTTTAACATTCAAATACTTTAGATTTAAAGCTAATACATTGTTAAAACAGCAAAAAAAAAAAAAAAAGAAAAAAAAAATCAAGAAAATTTAACCACAGTAATTTTTTCTTGACATTATTTAAAAACATACTTTTTCACTGATTACAACACAATTCAGAGCGTAGACGTCGTTCTTGTTGCAATGTTGGATCACTCAATAACATGGGCTGGTATAGGAAAATGACTCATTTTGGCAGTTAAAAAAGTACTTTACAATATTTTTGAGAACATTGATGATGTTGATAATAGCTTGAATTTCAAGTATGTGAGAAAAATAATTAACTGATAACCCAAAGAAAACGAAGTTTGTCCTATATGCAGGGGTACATGTGCATTGATTTTTTGGACTTTTAGTAGTAAGTGTTAGATTATTAGATTCAGTGACCGAGTATGGTGAAGGCAGCTGACTCGCAACTCTGTACTCCTCACCGAGTATAGGTTCGAGCCACTGCTGGGTGCGTACGTGAAGTGTGAGAGCACAACATGTTGCATGATGCATGTTTACATTCGGGAGGTGCATGATTGATGTGATTGCACCGACCAGCCTGCCTAGATGTTTCCACGGTTTCTCTAGGCTGTCATGGCGAATGCCGGGCTGTGTACTTAGGCCGTGGCCAGCCCGTGTGTGCTTTTCCATTAATTGGAAAGTCCTTACCTGTCGATAAGACAATGTCTTGACTGGGACTAGGATTGGTGTAGCAGAATAACACAATATGGCAAGCAAAAAAAAAAAAAAAAAAAAGTACTAGATTACTTTGACCAATGCCTTAGCTACAATAAATAAATGTATCTTGCAGATGTTGTACAGTACATAATATTTAGGTCAAACAGAAAGACAATCAAAGTATATACTGACTGATAACACTAGTTCTGATATAGATTGATAATGGACTTTGATTGCTGGTCCATACAGTGACGTCACCACTTCACGTGTATTTACGTAATACACTACTTTGTGTATAGTAACTTACACTTTAATGTGGTAATATTGACCTTGCAAAGTCGGCTATTGTGGCAATCATATCATAATTAAATTATTGTAAAACTGGTTTATTTACTTTTATAAAAAAAATTTAATAACATATATTGTTGACCCATGCAGGCAGTTTATATAGTAATAATATTAAAGGCGTAGAACACTTTGAACTTTGAACAAAAAACACGTCTAGTATCCTAACAAACCTAAATATTAACGTTAATTTGGCCGCAGTCATTGATTTTTAATTTATTTTACATTCAAACAATGGTAGATGAAGGTTTATGACGTCAGAGCTCACTGGTACGCGCGTGGAAACATGCGAGCTGTGACGTCATAAACCCGCATCTGCCATTTCGTAAATGAAAAATAAATTAGAAATCAATAACTCCGGCCAAATCAACGTTAAGGTATGTTAGAATATTAGACATGTTCAAGGTGTTCTAAGCCTTTAAGTTACAATCAGCGTTGGTAAGCATTATTTACAATGGTTCTTACTGGCGGTGACGTAACACCAATCAGAGGTGTGCTAGACAAAGGCACAAAGGAACGGTAACCCTTATTTAACATTACTCTTGTGGAGAGGATTTTTTTTATGTCTTTTCTCTCTCTCTCTCTCTCTCTCTCTCTCTCTCTCTCTCTCTCTCTCTCTCTTTTTTAATTGTTTTTTTAATTGTTTTTTTTTCATGAATGCACAAAATATGAAGTAAATTTACAACCAAGAGTGAGATAACACTTTAACTAGGTTTAATTAGTGATTAAATTGCACTGATAACATTATAGCGTCTCAAGGATTCTCAATCATCTGCAGACAGCGCGCACTGGACAAAAATAAACACTTAATAATTATGCTAGCTCATTTTCAGCACAATTTGTTCTATACACCATAATTTATGCTATATGTTGTACAATATGTTATATAACATAATAATTTAAGTTGTTCTAATTATAACCATCATTTTATGCTATAATGACATAAATGCAGCATAAATTAGAACAACATAACTAATTATGCTGTACAACACAATATTTTTTTATACAACATAATTATTATGCAATATAGCATAAATATGCTGTATAGAACAAATTGTGCTGAAAATGAGATAGCATACACTCTAAAAAAATGGTGCATTACTTTAGTTACGATAAGTTATTATGAGTAGCTAAAATAATGCATATTAGCAAGTTATTAACAATAAATCAAATAAACTTATTAAAACAACTTAAATTAGCTATAAATAACTTGCTAAAATGCATTATTTTAGCTGGTGATAATAAAACTTAAAAATGACCTAATCTATTGAATCTATGCGAATCTTAAATAAGTTATTATTCGTAACTAAAGTAATGCACCAGTTTTTAGAGTGTATATAATTATTGCGTAATTATTTTTGTGGGTGCAGGAAAATGTTGCGTTGTATATAGTTTAAGTAATGATTAGTCCATATAATGTTATTTCCCAATCACTTAGTCAGTTTGCTGGTGCAGTATAGATAACAGATATCTGAATACGGATGTTTATATAGTGTTTGCCTGCATGTGGTCGATGACTTTCGATATGTTAGTCACCTAACCTCCTTGCACGTGATCTCTATATGTGTCAATCAAACATGTGACACATGTATCTTACGTGCTAACTAAAATGACATAAAAAAAAAAAAAAAAAAAAGGATGAAAATATAAAGATATTCTCTTATAATTTTAAAATGAATAAGTATAAAGTTTGTCCTATGCTGAGCAATGTTATATGCACTACTCCATTATGGCCTCCAAGCTTATGAACGTGTAGTATAGTGCTAATACACCCTATAAAGTTTGTGTGTATATCATAAAAAATTGGTTCAATAATTTAATTTAATGACATTTAGGTATATAGGGTGTATGCATTCATGTTAAAGTCGACGCCATGTTGGATAACTCAATAACATAGGTGGCATAGAAAAAAAATTATTTTGCCAGTACACTAATGCAATATTTTTGAGAGCATTGATGATGTAAATATATTGAATTAGTATCTCAAATATGTGAGAAAAAAAAAATTAACCAATTTCCCAAAGAAAATTGTCTTAAATGAAGTTTGTCCTATGCTGAGCAATGTTATGCACTTTTCCAGTATGGTCTCCAAGCGCATTAAATATGACGTCATCCGCATATACCCTATATTTCAATTATTATAATCCCATAATAAAATATTTTGTTCAAAGTTCAGACTGCCATTGTAAAACTTTTTCATTATAAGCTTTACATTTTTTTTTTTTTTTTTTTTTGAGATTTTACATAATATTGGAGAAACACGGAAAGATTAAAATTGCGTAATTAATGTTGCATTTATGTCATTATAGCATAAATTATGCTAAATTAGAACAACATAAATAATTATTCTGTATAACATATAATACTTATTCTATATAACATAATTATTATGCAATGTTGCATAAATTATGCTATATTGAACAAATTGTGCTGAAAATGAGCTAGCATAATTACTACAGCTTGTTCTGTAAAGTATGTATAGTAAATCTCATTAACAGTGATTAGTTGACCAACAAAATAAGACGCACGTTCATTTTTTTTTTTTTTTTTTTTTTGAGCCGATAAAAGCGAGTCGCATTTTGAGCATGCATTATTATTATTATTATTATTATTATTTTTTTTTTTTTTGAAGTTTCGTTCATTTTTATCAGGTCTAAAGTTCTAGACGAAGAAATAACAATGATCAACCGCATACATATAAACGTAGTAAATAAACGTAATGACGTCATGATCAGATGTTTTTAACAAAGGAAAATTTTCGAAGCTGGCTCAATATTTGTGTGTAGTTTATAAAACGAGCTTATATATTATGTTTAATAATATTTTGTTAAAAAATGTCATCGCCAGTGTGAAGCTTTCCATTTATAAGTTTTACAAAAGATTTTTTATTTTTTTTTAACATTTTGCATAATAAAGAAGACCGAGAAATAAATAATTTATAAATGTTGCGTTGTATATAATTTAAATGATGATCTGATGATTAGACGAAAGTTTTTTCCCAGTCACTTAGTCAGTTTGCTGGGTGCAGTATAGATAACAGATATCTCAATACGGATGTTTAGTGTTTGCCTACATGTGGTCGATGACTGTCAGGGGCTGTACTTGTTAGTCACCTAACCTCCTTGCACGTGTGATATGTATGTTTGTATTTATGTGTCAAAAATCATAATTATGACGCAACATGCATAATTACGTGCAAACTAATAATACAAAAAAAAAAATGAGAAAAAAAAATGTATTTGAGGCCATACTGGAGTAGTGAATAACATTGCTCAGCATAGGAAAAACTTCATTTAAGCCAATTTTCTTTGGAAAATCGGTTCATTTTTTTTATTGTTATTTTTTTCACAGACTTGAGATACTAATTCAACATATTTACAACATTAATACTCTCAAAAATATTGCATAGGGGTTTTAAACTGGCAAAATAATTTATATTCCTATGCCACTCATGTTATTGAGTTATCCAACATGGCGTCGACTTTAACATGAATGCATACACCCTATATGTGTCAATCAAACATATGACACATAAATCTTACGTGCTAACTAAAAATACAAAGAAAGAAAAAAAAATAAAAAAGGAGGAATTAGAAAAATAAAAAAGTCTCTTATAATTTTAAATTTAATAAGTATAGAGTGTATGCGAATGACGTCATATTTAATATTGGAGGCCATACTGGAGTAGTGAATAACATTGCTCAGCATAGGACAAACTTCATTTCAGTCAATTTTATTTGGGAAATCGGTTAATTTTTTTTATGGTTGTTGTTATTTTTCTCATATACTTGAGATACTAATTTAACACATTTACAGCATCAATGCTCTCAAAAATATTGCATAGGGGTTTTAGGCTGGCAAAATGATTTATTTTCCTATACCACCTATGTTATTGAGTTATCCAACATGGCGTCGACTTAAACATGAATGCATACACCCTATAGGGTGGTTTCAAATTCAAAATATATTTATTCATTTCTTTGATCCTATACATGTAAGTTCCTTGTAATAAGCTGATTACATTGAACTGGCTACTGAAGCTGCTAACATCAGTTTGAAGTGTGTTGATTGAATCAATATTGATTGCAGGCCTGGTGTGCTGTGAACTGGACACAAGCTCTCTCAACAACAAACTCAATGAACTGGGCGTGGAGGGACAGCCAATAGGAGAGGAACATATTGAGAAAGGACAAAAAGCATTCGAGGACCAATGTAGAAAGTACGGTGGAGACGAGGCTGTCGAGAGAGGAAAGGTATTGATTGATGGATTGATTGATTGATTGATTGATTGATTGATTGATTGATTGATTGATTTGTAACAGATTAACTTTAAGATGCCGTTTTACTCTCTGAAAAATATATATAAATGTTAACAAAACTTCGAAAATATCAAAATCTGAGATAAAAGGCAGGAAACTTAAGTGACTAAAATGGAGTTTTTTTTATTTTTTTAAAGTTCTTATTTTTAGTGGTCATCCATCACTAGAACTCTGATATCGGACGTGATAATATTTTATATAACAGCCGCTGTTTTGGTGTATACTGAACTGACCTTCATAACTTTCTTGGCAATAATAGAAGTATAATATAAAAAAATATTAAGATAATATTTGACTCCAAAATAAATTAAAATATTTATTTAAGTGTCTATAAAGGAACCGTCCAAACCATATACAACATGCCTTTATAAATTATTAAACTCAAAAAGAGATTTTCAAAAATACAATTATTTTTTTCCCAGAACCTAATTTTGATGTCCTAATTAAACGTATAATTTAATTTTCAGCTTATGCAACCCCGCTATTTTCTATTGAATGTTAACAATCCTGATGTCGCAAATGTTCAAAATTTGTACATTTTGCCTACTTAGCAAAGTTTTTGTGCTCTTTTGTGGGGTTACATTTGAGTAATAATAAAAATGGAACATGCTTTTAGGAGCCCCATTTTGTGTTTAATGAATTGAAAAGGGCATGTTGTTATAGGTCTTTTCTTAAACGTAAACTTTATACATGGTTACTTTAAATTGTAAAAAAAAAAAAAAAAAAAAAAAAAAAAAAAAAAATGTATTTAATTTATTAATTAATCAGTAGAGATCGAAATAATTTTTACGCCATTATGAAAAGCTTATTAAAAAAAAAAAAAAAAAAAAAAAAAGCGAAGATTTTGGTTATAGAATTTTTTTTCCAAACTTAATAGCAAATAATTAGTTAGGTAAAGACAGAACGGAAAAAGATATCAAAAAGTTCTACAATGTGCACCTAGATAATATTATTGTGATGACATGTTGAAAATTTGACACCTCTGGTCGCGGAGTAATCGTGCTGGAAGTAAGATTATGTACATTGAGTTTTATGAACAGTGAGTATATAGGTAGCGTATATAAAATCAAATGACTTCTTAAATATGATAATTTAACTTTAATAAACGCTAAAGGCTTCTACAATGTTAAATTAGTATACTAACGTAAAATACGTAAAAGTATGTCTAGTATTTTCTCATTTAAATATTTGTGACCTCAAAAAATCACCACTGTTATCAGTGCACTAGTTTCTTAAAATTTTACGTGAATCAAAATTACAATTAGACTTTCAAAAATTGGTGATTTTTATCTAAAATGCAATGGAGGTTATCGGTTTAAAAAATTATTAAAAATTTTCTATATAGCTTAAAACACGTAAAAGTATGTCTAGTATCTGCTATTAATATATTTCTCCGCAATCAGAAAAGTAGTTTTCTGGAAAAAAAAAAAGTTTTTTTTTTTTTTTTTTTTTTTCCATAAGCGTAATGTTAAATTAGGGGACCCTTAGCTTTCCCCGCGCGCTAAACTGATAAGCTCCATTTCAAATAATTGCTAACAAACAAGTATGATTGTGTTGTAATTGTAATCTCTCTCTCTCTCTCTCTCTCTCTCTCTCTCTCTCTCTCTCTCTCTCTCTCTCTCCTCTACATACACATCTGCATGCAGTTATAATATGATAAATTACAAACGTCAATTAAAAACATAAGCAAGTTATATTACACTTTGTACCCGCATTACTGCGGACTAACAACATTATGTATAAGACAGGGTGACGTCACTCCATGAAGCTGCATCTTTATCTCAAGGATTTCTACATAACATACACTTTACCTCAAGTGTGAATGTGAATATTATACCTTGAAGATGACAAATCTCATATCATGCAGCCCTACTATATAACATAGCTTTACAGTAGACAGCCATATATATATATATATATATATATATATATATATATATATATATATATATATATATATATATATATATATATATATATATATATATATATATATATATATATATATATATATATATATATATATATATATATATATATATATATATAGGTTGTGTACTGATGACGTCATTCTAAATGCTTTTCGATGCTCTTCTTGAGCAATGAATAACATTGCTCAGCATAGTACAATCCTATATTCAACTCAAAAAAAAACTCAGTCGATTTAAATAGGCATGCCTAAAAAAGTATCACCCATTGTCACATTTGAGGAGAAGGGCGGCGGCTGGGCGATACCGTAAAAAGGTCGAACGGCAGGTAACTCAGGTTTCTTGAGTTGAATATAGTTTTTAGTTATTTTCATTGGAATTTTAGCTATTTTTTGGTCATTATTATTTTTTTTTTTTTGCATACTTGAGGTACTAATTCAACCTGTTAACAACATAAATGCTCTCAAAAATATTGCGAAGTATTTTTAAATGTGTGATTTTCTTATACTGGCCGATGTTATTTAGTACTCACTTTATGACGTCGAATTTAACATGAATAAAAAGCAGCCTATAGAAAGAGAGAGAGAGAGAGAGAGAGAGAGAGAGAGAGAGAGAGAGAGAGAGAGAGAGAGAGAACAAGTCAAGTGGTTCTTACACGATTTTTTTTTTTTTTTTTTTTCTGTTCCTAAAATTATAGGATTGCATGATTTAGTGATATCGTACAAGCTACAGGTCATCTTCAAGCAAGTTATATGTAACCCTCCAGACATTATTTCCAATTTTCTTGCTCAGTTTGTTATGATGATGAAGTTGAGTTGTGACTGTGTGTGTATATTTCAGGTTGCACAGACGCAGCTGGTGTCATGTATACAGTCGCTGATCAACGTGACGCAAGTACAGCAAGAGATCGAGCATGCCAAACCTACTGGAGATCTTGATATTGTCTTCAAGAAGTACTGTGGGTGAGACACTCATATATATATATATCAGTATTAACATCCAACTTTGTACCCGGCTTACCTGTACAGCTAGTGTCCCAGCCTAACAATTTCAATTATTATTAGACCTGTGAAACTTCCACTCAAAGTCCCTCAAAGCCAGGTCTACTAATGCCTAGGATAGCGGTCCATCTATCTATGTAGACCATATTCCTCAGAGGCAAAATCGGGACACTCTGACCTTGGGAGAAAAGCAACCTGGGATAGGAGGAGGGTGCTCCGCAGGAGCCAAAAACAATTTTTTAAAAGGGGGGTGGTCCCCAATATTTAAGTGTATTTTGAGCTTTTTTCTATGAAAAAATTCTATAAAAAATAACATTGTAAAAGTAACTTTTTTCCCAAAAACAAAAAATTATAGCTACGTTTAACTTATTTTTAAAGAGCACATCATAAAAAAAAAACATAATTTTTAAATATTTCAAACTCCTTTTTTTTCAAGCAAAATCATAAAATTTGCTCGCTTTAATAAAATAAATACAATATCACGATATTTTTATGTTAAAATTCATTCATTGTGTGCTTTTTATATATTTTTTGTATGTAATTAAATTTTTATTTTTCCCTTTTCATTGTATTTTTTTCCCCAGACATCTGGACGTCTGGTTAGCCTATTCTTATCCCTTTTCTTATTGCAGCATACGTGAAATGCGTATTTTAACTGCAATTTTAAGTATCATTTCGTCTTTACTGCATATTATACTTTTATATTTGACGACAGTTCAGTTAATCAGATATCAGCCTGTGGTCACTTCCTTCATCAATATCACAAAACATACATACATAGTAACATTGTATTATTATCTAAAGCTTAATGAATTGACTATACTAAAGAATAAGCAAATATTTTGAGGCCAACTATAATCAATCCACATCCGCTTTCAACGTTCTGTGCATCCTTCCTATATAATACGTAACAAACGGAAGCAGGGTAGATAAAAGTTTATTAAAATTGGCCTCAAATTATTTGCTTCTTTAAACAGTCAATAGGGGTTAAATTTTTAATTTCAGCAAAAGGTGTTATTTTTTATGATTTTTTTTTTTTTCATTCATTATTATTATTTTTTTTTATGAAAGAAAAATCTGAAATTTTGCACAGTGATACATCATATAGGATTTAAGGTATCTTCAAAAATGTAAAACAAAAAAAAAAAAACAAAAAAAAAGGAGGGGGATGCTAGATTTAAATTTGTTGTTGTTGTTGTTGTAGTCATAGTCTCATAAGACCCCATGTGAACTTCAATAATTATTTACTCTCTTATCTGATGGTCATGGGTTTGGAAAGTTTTTTCATTGGTAGCTGTTACTATTAACTTTCAAATGACATCATAAAATTTAGATTTTTTTTTTTTTTTTTTTTTTTTTTTAAGATTCTGAAGCTATGTAAATACAACTCTTAAAGGCATAGAATACTTTGAACAAAAAACTTGTCTAATATCCTAATATAACAGAATAGCAACATTGATTTGACTGAAGTCATTGATTTCTAATTTATTTTACATTCAAGAAATGTCAAATATTTTTTGATCTCGCCTTTATAATGTTAAATGTAAAGTTCAGGGGTTACAAGATGGCTTCTTTAGTGTTAGATAATGTGATAAACTGTTCATTGACTGACATATGATGACCCAAAGCTCTTCCGTAGCCCCATGGTAGCACCGCAAACTTGCGCTCATCCTGCAAGATATGCAACCTGCTGCAACATTTTCTATAGTAAAGCCGAAACTATGACGTAAAAGATACGGGAAAGGGTTGCATATCTCGCAGGATGATCACGAGTTTGCGGGGCTACGGAAGGGCTTTGAGTAATCATATGTGAGTTTAAGGCGGGAAATCAGCTACTGCGGGATTTGACTAAAAAATTGTAAAGACAGAAAAATCTGAAATTTTGTACAGTGATACATTAAGATTAGGTATCTTCAAAAATGTAAAAATTTTGGGGGGTCACCATGCTATATTTTTAATTATGATTTTTTGAAGTTTTAGTCCCATAAGAGCCCATGTTAATTTCAATAATTAATTTCTCTCTTATCTGATGGTCTAGGGTTCTGAAAATTTTATCATAGGTAGCTGTTACTATTAACTTTCAAATGGCATCATAAATTTTGGAAGTTTTCTTTTTAGATTTGGAGATACAAGCCATCTATATACAACCCTTAAGAAAAGTTCTTCTCATTATCTAAAATTGAAGGATAAGCCATGTTGTAAACCCTGAACTTCCTCTTTAAACAATTTCAATTTCAAAGGATTTTATTGTTAAAATTCGTACATAATACATTTTGTAAAGCACAAGTAATTAAACCATTGGCCGTCTCACCCCATATTATAAATAAGAAAGATTTGAGAAACACAAAATACAGGATATATAAACGTTATTTTGTTATGATTGTCGCAGTAAGAGCCCACAGCTGCTGGACTGTGCCACCAATATGACCAAGGACATCGAAGGCTGCCTGGCTGATGACCAGAAGAAGGTCAGTCATATCATGCAGGACGTGGCCAAGACTTTGCTTAACTTCACTTGCTTCAAGGAGGGAGACAGAATTGCATGTGAGTACCTCTCTTATCTTATCACAGACACGCTAAGAAGGGGCTTCTGCATTGTTCAATTAGTGCATTTTTACTGTCTTAAAACATGTAAAAGTATTCCTCATTTAAATATTTGTGACATCAGTGCAGTAGTTTTCTCACAAACACGCTAAGAAGGGGCTTGTACATTGTTCAATTAGTGCATTTTACTGTCTTAAAACATGTAAAAGTATTCCTCATTTAAATATTTGTGACCTCAGTGCAGTAGTTTTCTCACAAACACACTAAGAAGGGGCTTGTACATTGTTCAATTAGTGCATTTTACTGTTGTAAAAGTATTCCACATTTAAATATTTGTGACCTCAGTGCAGTAGTTTTCTCACAAACACACGCTAAGAAGGGGCTTGTACAATGTTAAATTAGTGCATTTTACTGTCTTAAAAGGCGTAAAAGTGTGTCTAGTCTACTATTCGTCGTTTAAATATTTCTGCCCTCACTCAGTGCAGTAGTTTTCTCACAAACACACTAAGAAAAGGCTTCTACATTGTTCAATTAGGGAATTTTATTGTCTTAAAACATGTAAGAGTGTGTTTAGTAAATTAAATATTTGTGATAGTAGTTTTCTCATATATAAATTGACTGAAATGTTAAACTATAGCAATGATGTATTCTCACAACCCATTGTTGACGATGTTTCATAATTTCAGTGTTTATCGCCGAGGGAGGTCCTGAATGTCTGGAGTCCAAACAAGAAGATATTCAGAAATGTTTGAACGAAACTTTTGGCAAGTACGTGGAGCACTTGCCTGGGCCTGAGGCGATCAACATTACGGACCTCTCAAACTTTAACCTACCTGTCTTCTTGTTTGACGAGGGACAGTGCCAGTAAGTTGGGAATTATAATAATAATAATTATATTCCAGAAACAGGAACCAGTTCTTGGAACTGCTCAAAATTGCTTTTTTTTTTTTTTTTTTTTTTTTTTTTTTTTTTTTTTTTGTGGAAACTGTTCTGAGAACCAGTTTTGAAAATTTTTTTCTTTTGTGTGTGTGAAGTGGTTATGAAAATTGGTTCTAAAGAACCACTTTTTTGTAAGCATGTATTGGAACTGCAGTACCAAAGAACCTCAAATATTAAGCTTGCCTGTCAAATTTTAACCTCATCTATACTTATTTGTACATTGACTGTTCCAGAGACATAGACGAGGCGAGCAGGTGCGTGGTACGCAAGCTGGAAGGTTGCAAAGACCCCACGCCTGCCAACGTGGTAGAGAGTATTCTCAAAGTAATACGTAAGGCCATCCCGTGCAAGAAACCTGAGCCTCAGGACCCTGAGATCAAAGAATACAAAGCAAACACAGCGGCCATCTTGGTGACGTCATCAGTCACGTCATCACTACTTCTAGCACTTCTAGCAACCTTGTTATAGGACAGTTTTGTGGCGCCAAATATTTAAAAATGAATGTTTGTTTTCTTAACGATTTTTTTCTGATTTTTTTTTTAAAGAAAAAAAATTGACCAATATTTTTTATGATGTAATATATTATACCATTAAATAGTGTGACTTTCGACAAAGTTTTCAAACATTATTAAATTTACTCTCTAACTAAAACTCATAGAAATATGAAACAAAAACTGAAGGCATAGAACACCTTGAACAAAAAGATGTGTAATATCCTAACAAACCTGAAAATCAACATTAATTTGGCCAGAGTCATTGATTTCTAATTTATTTTTCATTCACAAAATGATGCAAGCGATCATTGACGTCACAGCTCGCTTGTTTTACGCATGCGTGGACCAGACGAGCTGTGACATCAGTGACCACTTGTGCCATTTTGTGAATGGAAAATAAATTAGAAATCAATGACTCTGGACAAATCAACATTGATTTTCAGGTTTGTTAGGATATTACACAACTTTTTTGTTCAAGGTTCAAGCTTTATTTTTGCATTATCTTTTAGTTTTTCTTTTACGTTTCATGAGCTTTAGTTACTGAGTAATTTGTGAAATTTTGGACCAAAGTCGCCCCTTTTGATGGCATTTTTTTAAAAATGATAAATACATGACTTTCATCAGTAATTTTTTCAATGTTGCGATATTAGTGATAAAATTAACTGATAATGATTTTCTTAAAGAAAAACAAATTTTATTCACTATAACAACAATGACATTAATTCTTTAATGAAAGTCGTGTATTGTTGGTAATCTGGAAAGATTTTTTTTCTTTTTTTTTTTACAGATTTTTTTTTTTTTTTTTTACATTTTTATTTTAAGTTACGATTGAGTTTGTTTTTTATACCCTGAGTTCCTCTATTTTAACTACATTTGTTTTGTTTTTAATAACCCCAGCCTGTCTTGTACAACAATAGACAACTTGGTAATATCAGCCTCTTTCGATATAGACCACTTGCAAATTGTAACACGATAAAGTTTTAGTGATAAAATAAACAAACTGACAGCTCAACTAACAAAGTGCTAGCAGATGATTTTGTCTCAATTTAACATGCTTTCTTATGGCGCAATGAAGCAGCTATAACTTGAGTTAGAATTATTTCTCAGACCTGAAATTTTTACTGTAGCTTACTGAGCCTTAAAGCTTTTGTTTTCCTGAATTTGAGGTCAATTTTATAGAAAAATCTATTTTAATCCTAATTAAAAATGCAGGAAAACAAAAGCTTTGAGGCTCAGTAAGCTACAGTAAAAATTTCAGCTTTGAGAAACAATTCTAAGTCAAGTTATAGCTGCTTCATTGCTCCATAAGAAAGCATGTTAAAGGAAGACAGTAGACGTCTGCTAGCACTTTGTTAGTATTGTTGAGCTGTCATTTTGTTTATTTTATCACTAAACTTAAGTTTTATAATTTCATCTTTTAAAAGAATTAAAATTTTATTTGCTTTTTTTTTTTTTTTTTTTTTTTGTTTAAATGAATTTTGTATTTTGTAACAATATACTACATCACAATATTGATTTTGGAAATCAATATATTTTTATTTATTGATATAAATATGCTGGGAATTATATATTTTATAAAATAAATAATTTTTTAATTTTTTTTACAAATTTGTGTTTTTTTAAAATTGTGTTTTTCTTTTGTTTTTTTCTTGCTTGATTTTTTTATTACAATTACTACGCCTTGTCGCCATCTTTGTGATCATAAATAGCATGTGTAACATAGGATTAAGATCTCATATGCCACTTAAGGAAATACATTTGTTGAAATTTGAAGCTGCTAACATCAATCAATATTGATTTGTATTTTGTATACAAGTTAGCAGCTTCAGTAGCCAGTGCAATGAAATCCTGGCGACGAGCTGATTTCATTAAACTGGCTACTAAAACTTTTAAAATGCATAGAAATTAATTTAAAATCAAGGTCCATAAGGTGAGCTTGCCATGTCAAGTCAGAGGTTCACCTCATCTCATTTTTTTTAGTTTTAAGTTACTTTTTGTCATTTGCTATAGGGTGGTTTCATTCATGTTAAAGTCGACGCCATAAGTGAGCACTAAATAACATTGGCCAGTATAGAAAAATGGCACATTTTGCCAGTTTAAAAATACTTTACAATATTTTTGACAGCATTGATGCTGTTAACAGGTTGAACTAATTTTTCAAGTAGGCAAGAAAAATAATAATAACCAAAAAATAGCTAATTTTCCAATGAAAATAGCCAAACACTACGTTTGTCCTATGCTGAGCAATGTTATTCATTGCTCAAGAAGAGCATCAAAAAGCATTCAGAGTGATGTCATGCGCATACACCCTATTATTATTATCTTAAAAGAAAATAATTGTTTGTTTTTCTTTACATTTCTACATCGTACCATGATGTTCATTTCTTCAAATTTATATTTTAGTTTTTTTTTTTTTTTTTTTTTTTTTTTTTTTTTTTTTTTTACATATTATAATTATATTACTTGTATACAGAAATCCAACCATGATTTTTTTTCTTGCAAGTACTTGGTATTTTCTAGGGACTTAACTTTTCATTTTTGTTTGTATGTGTTTTGTTATGTTACTCATGTAATTTGATCACCAATATGGCGACGTATACAGTGTCAAAACAAGTTCATATCATAGTTCAGTTACCTGTCCTTACTGTATATTAAAACTATAATTAATTAATATGAGATGTAACTAATTAATAACAGACCCTGTACTGGCAAAGAGAAACAATGACAATTATTTTACTTCATATTCTAAAAGAGGGCATCGTCCTGAATTGATTAATATGCTAATTTTTAATTTTTTAGTTCATTCAGTATTTTTAAATAACTTTTGTAAGTCATGAAATGACGTCACATTTGGCAACTTTTTCTATGTCCAAATGTCATAATTTCAAATATTGATTAAGAATTAATAAACTAAAAAATTATTGAAAATTTGCATATCTATTGATCTATTTTTTTCTATAGGCTGTCATGGCGAATGCCGGGCTGTGTTTGCTTTTCCGTTAATTGGAAAGTCTTTACCTGTCGATGAAACAGTGTCTTGACTGGGACTGGGATAGGTGTAGCACAATAAAACAATATGGCAAGCAACAAAAAAAAAATAAAAAAAATCAGGACATCTATTGATATTTATTGATTGGGTCATCTTTTAGAATATGAAATAAAGTTTTTTTTTTTTTTTTTTTTTAAGTCTTTCTCATAAATGTTTTTGCCAGGTATATGATGTATACAAAGTGCAGTTTTTAAGGCTAAAAATGACATCATAGGTGTGTATATAAAATGGTTCTGGCTTGTCATTTTGTCCTATCTACAGGGGAAATTTAATAATTTATATACATAAAACGCTTTTACAGAACGTGCTAATAATTAAAATAATTTAATAAGCACGAAAAAAAAAAGTCTAAATTTTGCAAAATATTTAATATTCAAATTTTTTTTACTATAAAAATAATGACAGAAAGAAAAATCTTTGTAAAATAATGTTAATACTGTTTATTAATAATATAACGTAGTAATCAAAAATATTTTTCTGCAATTTAAAAAATTGATTTTTTTTAAAGCTACATTAATAATTTCTCTGATATATAAAATATTTATTTGGCCAGACTCATTGATTTCTCATTTATTTTTAATCAACCTGGAGGCTGATTCTGTAAACTCATAACGATTGAAATTATTTGATTTCTAATGCAAATTTCTTTGTTGATAAAAAAGCGACAAAATTACAGAATCAGCCCCCTGATTTGATATTCATATTTTTTGCATTTTTAGGCTGAAAGCTAGGAAAAAGTAAAGAATTATTAAAAAGTAACACACGTTATGGATAAACAGCAATGTTACCTATGCTGGTATGGCTGAGTTAATTAATAATATGAGAGGAAAAGTCATTTAGCGACCTTCGAACATACGTCACAGCTACAACTTGTTCTCACTCTACTTTGGCGCCAGCTGGATTTACTCGTATTTTCGCTCTCGTTACTTGACGTAATAATTTACGTATATAAAATATTTTTACGGGTACAGATATGTACAGTGGACTTAAAATAAAAGGTTACCATTCAAAATTCATCAATTTCTGCGCGCCACAAAATATTATGAGTAAACGAGAGATCTCGCTTTTTATGTAAATAATTTTGAGATATTTTACACGAAGTTTTGAAAAAGAAGACGAAGAAGTCGCTTCAATCGTGCTCAGGTGATAGCAGCTCGAGCTGCTTCGCCAGCTAGAGAAGCTGCTCGAGCTGATCACCTGATCACTCTTCTTCTTTGTCAATCTTCGTTTTTATTTTCCAAACATTGTGTAAAACATCTCAAAATTATTTACATAAAAAGCTGAGATCTCGAGATCTAGATCTAGTTTACTCTTAATATTTTGTGACGCGCAAAAATTGATAAATTTTAAATGGTAACCTTTTATTTTAAGTCAACTGTACATAGTAAAATAATTTATACAAAGATAAAAGTAACTCATGCTTGCACCAAGCTAGCGTGAGAGCAAGTTGTAGCTGTGACGTAGCTTCAGGGTCACTGAACGACTTTTGCTCTCAGCACGTTAGTAATTAAAAAACAAATCAGGGGGCTGATTCTGTAACTTCATAACGAACGAAATTATTCGATATCTAATGCAAATTTGTTTGTTGCAACAAAACGAAAAAGTTACAGAATCACCCCCCTGATCACATTTCCAGGAGGTTTCAGAACACGATGATCAGATGATCACTTATTGACTACCCCTTTCAGCAGAATATTTTACAATTTTTAAATCAAAGTTTTCAAACCAATAGCAATAATCTCGTCCAATCAGAGCAGAACTAAAAAGAAAGTCCCTACAATTAAAAAAAAAAAAAAAATGTAAATTTCTATGTAAATTAAAAATATTTATATTTTTAACATGGAATCTTTACACCTAAAAATTACTGCTTATAATATGTTACTAGGAAACATATGGTACTAAAAATTTATTGATATAAATAAATCAATATTGATTGATGCCAGCAGTTTCAGTAGCCAGTTCAATGTAATCAGCTCGTCACCAGGATTGCATTGAACTGGCTACTGAAGCTGCTAACTTGTATACAAATCAATATTGATATGATATACAATAAAATCAATATTGATTGATGTTAGCAGCTTAAGTAGCCAGTTCAATGAAATCCTGGTGATGAGCTGATTTCAATGAACTGGCTACTGAAGCTTTAAAAATTAAGCAAAAATTATTCTACTTTTTTTTTTTTTTTTTTTTTTTTTTTTTTTTTTTTTTTTTACTTATTAGTAAATTTTAAAATTAATAAATATTGGCAATTTTAACTTTGATTTTGGCTGCACATTTTTACTGTAAAGAACCTACATTCTTAAAATGTCTTTTTACATACAAATTAAGTAGGCTATATATATTTTTAAGAACCTATTTCCAAATACTCATTAAATTGGTTTAATTGTAATAAAAATTTGTATAAATCAATATTTTAATAAATCAGTATTGTTCTTGCTATCATTCCTAATTAGAAAATACATATATATAGTTGTAATACCTAATAACCACAGACGTAGCTATAATACATGACTATCAAATTTAACAATTGTTTTTGTAACAAAAAAAATAAAATAAAATAAATAAATAAATAATAATAAAACATTGAAAATTGAAAATGTACAGTTGTGTATTAGTGAAAGCTGTATTTGCATTAATCTACTATATAATTATAATATATAGGTCCTCATTCTGAAGTCAGTTTAACTGTAATTGTACTTAAAACAAAATTATCAAATAAAAATAATTTTTGTAGAAAACTAAACGTTTTTTTATTTTTAAAATCAGCTACTGCAAGATTTGACTAAAAAAAGTTGTAAAGAAAGAAAAATCTGAAATTTTGTACACTAATACATTAGGATACGTATCTTTAAAATTTGTGAGGGAGGGGTGGGGGTCACCATGCTAGTTTTTAAATTATGATTTTTTTTTAAGCCCATATTAAGGGAGTAGGATACCGACTTTATATCTCAAAAACTAGAAGTGTTTTAGGTCTAAATTTGGTGTCATTGTGTGCTAAGGGTCATACCTGGCCGTGATAAAAATTTCATGATGTTTGACCGTCCCGAAAAAGAAAATATATTGAAATTAACATTGGGCCTTATGGGCTTAAAATTTCAAAAAATCATATAAAATTAATTTGCACGGTGACCCCCCAAAATTTTTATATATGTTTGAAATTGTCTCAAGCTGAAGTTTCATTATGCAAAATTTGATTTTTTTTGACGAGAAAAGTTTGAGTCTGATGGCAAACGTCAACTAATGTCAATAATTATTTTCTCTCTTATCTGATGGTCATGGGTTCTGAAAATTTTAAGGAATAATAAAAGGAACGTATTTTCAACGAGAAGAGCTTTCAATCCTGTTAATATATCCGTGGTTTCTCTTATCCTTTCTTTGATTACGTTTTCAAAACCTAAATAGTTTAACCTTTCCCAATTAAATAGGCTATACATTATAGCATTAAAAATATAGAGAAAATCAGTTTTAAATATACACATTAATGCACGTTTTATTAATAACTTTGTGTACAACACTAGCGCCACTAACTTACCATCTATTTACATTGAGTGGCTAAATTTATAACTAAATATTAACAATATTATTTAAAAGCCATAGACCAATATGAAACAACATGCTATTTTATGTAATCAAACACAAAATGGGATCTACAAAACTTATGACAATTTTTACCAGAATGTAAATGTGGCCCCACCACAAGAGGGAGTGAGAATATTGTTAATTATTCAATTTGCTTGAATATTTCTGTGGCATCAGAAAAAGGCAAAATTGAAAATTCTGCATCAATTGCAATTTTTCAATCACTGCTACGGCACTGTGTTTTGTGATAAACTGTAGTTATTTATGTAAGTCCCATCAAGTGTTTTGTGATGTAAATACGAATGTTTTATTCTGGTCTATGCCTTTAAATGAAATATAATTAACAAGATTACTAGATTATACTAGTTATTTTGCTAGATTATACATAGAAATTGTCAGTTAAACCATTTTTACCTTTGATGTATAGCAATATAGCAATAAGAGAGCTAGCTAGGTGTCCACTTATTTGTATGTCTTTTAATGCACTTTAAAGCATGACGTCATATTTAATGCACTTGGACGCCATACTGGAGCAATGAATAACATTGCTCAGCATAGGACAAACTTTTTTTTTTTTTTTTTTTTTTATTACTTTCTTTGGGGGAAATCAGTTAATTATTATTTTTCTTGAATACTTGAAATTCAACCTGTTAACAACATCAATGCTCTCAAAAATATTGCTAAGTATTTTTAAACTGGCAAAAATGTGTCATTTTCCTATACCGGCCATTGTTAGTTAGTACTCACTTATGACGTCGACTTTAACATGAATGAAACCTCCCTATCGAAAGAGAGAGAGAGAGAGAGAGAGAGAGCATTATATTGTATGTGTTTTGATTTAAGTTCAGTAAAAGACAGACAAATGCAGCAATAGACACCTCGCTCTAGCTAGTTTTAATGCTCAACAATGCTTTCAATAGTAACAATGTTTTCCCTGACAATGGACCACTTGCAATAAACATTTTCCAATTGTTGTAAATGTATTTGTTATTAATTTTCCTTAAGAAATGCATTCAGAATGTTTAAATACATTTTAAGGCAAGAAATTAGGTACTGCGGGAATGGACTAAAAAATTGTTAAGAAAGAAAAACCTGAAATTTTGCATCAATACATTAGGACAAGTAGGAAAAAAATGGGGTTAACTTGTTTCATTTTCAGTGCTTTTTTTTTTTTTTTTTTTTTTTCCTTCATATTTTTAGGGTCCATTAGAGCTCATATTAATTTCAATGATTATTTTCTCTCTTTATATGATGGTCAAGGGTTCTGAAAATATTATCATAGTTAGTTGTCACTGTTAATTAACTTTTAAATGGCATCATGATATTCTTTTTTTTTTTTTTTTTTTTTTTTTTTTTGAGATTTTGAGCTATAAGCCATCTGAATACAACCCTTAAATAGTTTTCTCATCACAAGTGGTCCATATTGATATACAAAATCAGCAAGGACAGTAAAATAAGAGTACCTGGAAGGGATATTGTAGGTAACAACATTTTTAATTGTTATAAAAAACAATAATAATAAAAGAAAACCAATAACTAATTGAAACAAACTCATTATTTCTGACAAAAATTTACATATTTTACATATCATATTAAAAAATTCCAAATACAGAACTGGTTTTATCTTGCTTTTTTTAGTAACAAAAAAAATCTTAATAAAATCAAAAATAATACAAACAAACAAAAAATGGATATATTTGAAACACATGTAAATATCATATTATATAAATGAATACAACTTTTTTTTGCAACATTAATTCTAAAGTTTTGTAAATTGATCTATTATTGTAGAGTAGAAATTGTTCATTATATAATTCCACTTATTTATTTTTAAAATTCTAAAATACATTTTATACAAATTAATTTACAAATTATCAAATAAAGAAAAGAAGAAAATAAAAAACAACCAAAAAAAATTTTTTTTTGAAAAAAATGATAAATTTGAAAGAAAATGCTGGCAGAAACTAGCAAGGGTCTTACCATAGTGAAGAGAGTCCCATAGTTTGGTGACGAATCTTGCTAGCACAGATATAACACATTGGAAATATTTCAGCAATAAACTACAAGAGAGATGAAGTGTGTTATGCCTTCATCAGTCCTTACATACTTAGAAAAAATCATTCATAGTTTCTCTTTAAAGCCCTTATGCACTTATTTTTTTTTTTTTTTATCATTTAGAATACTAGATTGATAATTACCATACCTTATTATCCATGAATTAGACACCAACATGTTGATTTTGTATTTATTTGTATTTATTTTCATTTTGACAGTTGAAATAAAACTTATCTGACGTCACAATGTACCGGTGACTGTGATTGGCTGGCTTATCACTGGGTCTGGTCACGTGATAAGTCAGCCAATCACAGTCACCGGTACATTGTGACGTCAGATAAGTTTTATTTCAACTGTCAAAATGAAAATAAATACAAAATCAACATGTTAGTGTCTAATTCATGGATAATAAGGTATGGTAATTATCAATCTAATATTCTAAATGATAAAAAAATAAGTGCATAAGGGCTTTAAGTCTGTAAGGACTGATGAAGGCATAGCACACTTCATCTCGCTTGGAGTGTATTACCAAAATATTTCAAATATGTATTAGTTTTTTTATCTGTTCTAGCAAGATTTGTCACCAAACTATGGGACTCTCTTCACTATGGTAAGGCCAGCGCTGGTTTCTTCTATCCTTAAATTTCAAATTTATCATACCTAACGGTAATGGTTTATATTCCTTAATATATCTCAAAAAAAAAAAATGTAAAAGTAATTTTAAATAAGGTTGATAAAACTTGATTTTGATTGCTAGTCAACTTGAACAAGGCCTGATTTACTAAAGAAGGTCCTGATGTACAACAGAAAACCCTCATATTGACAAGGCCCACATATAACAAGGCCTAAACATGGGTTTAAAAAGGCCATTTTTACAATTATTATTATTTAAAAAGTGGGCAAATGATATGCCCAATATTGATATATATATATAATCTTGTTCAAGTAGGTTTAAATAAGAGTAAAGAAGTCCAGATTAGAGCAGAAATCAATATTGATTGATTGATTGTTAGCAAGCGATCACAGCCGATCTTTTATCTCTGTTTTTACTGCGAGAAATTGTCCTGGCTTTGAAGTTAGCGGCATTCATCAGCGTCTGGAATCAATATAATCAATCAATATTCTTAACCCCCATAAGCTGCAACGCTAACTAGCTAGTTAAACCGTACTTAAAGGGCCACAGACACCCTGGCGTTTTAGAATATTTTAGGTACAAAAACAATTTCACAGGTTGTTAAAATCTGATGCGACTATTCCTTCTAATTTAAATATTAAATTGAAGTTCGATGGTTAATTGTTTTGCCAAACAACGATCAGCTGACTTTTATACTTTGATTCATGTAAGTTTTTAGTTTTAATCAGCACTCAGCCACATTTTATGGTCAAAATGACAAACAGGTATTGCCTTGTATGAAGCCTTGTTAATGTGATATTGGCCACAAAAAGTGACCAAATAGCGCGACACAGTTCTGAAGATACGTGAAGCGGAGTATATAAGGGGGCGTGGCAAACTTTGATTTAATTTTTAAATTAAAAGGAAGAGGCGCACTGACTTTATACGACATTTTCAATTACTTTCATAAATAGTACTATGTACTAAATAGTGGATTAAACACAATGCCAAAAAATTTAGTGCCTGTGTCCCTTTAACTAGAGGTTGCAGCTTAAAGCCCTGAATCAATTAAATGAGAAGTAAATGAAGTAATCAATCACTTTACACTTTACATTAATTAAAGAAAAAACTTTGCACAAAAATTTGATTTGATTTGATTTGATTTGATTTTTTTTTTTTTTTTTTTTTTTTTTTGTCAACAATTAAAGTTTTGCAACAATTGAGGTAAGATATAATAAAATAGAAGGGAATAGAAGACGTTGCAAAAGTAGGTTTAGTGAGAAAATAAACAAACACACAGCCCAACAAGGGATAAGTATCAACTTTAAACTGTAGCTAGAAATCCAACATGACTAAACAGCACATGTAGTTGAGAAAGCCAAATACTACATATGTATACCACGTCACAAACATGGCCGACATATTTACCCGCTCTAGCTTGGTACTTTTCTGAACTGCACCGCCGTTCAAGAGAGAGGGTCGTTCTCCCAGCTCAAATATGTCTCTGAGTAGATCATTGTCGGCCAAGTGTAGGTTCAGACCTGGCCCCAGTACCTGCAATCAATACAAATCAATGTTGATTCATGTTAGTTCAATCAATATTCAATCAGTAACCAGTTCAATGTAAGCAGCTCTTCATCAGGATTACATTGGACTAGCTACAGAAGCTTCTACCTCAACTTTAATAGAAATTAATATAATCAATATATTGATTGATGTTAGCAGCTTCAGTAGCCAGTTCAATGGAATCAGCTAGTCACCAGGATTACATTGCACTGGCTACTGAAGCTTCTACCTCAACTCAACTCTAATATAAATCAATACAATCAATATAGATTTATAGTTACCTGACAAAATGCGTCGTAATGCTTCTTCTTGGTCCAGCAATCTAGCATGAGGATCTCCTTGCCAAATCTGACTTGCACGTCCAACACCTTTCCATCCTGCACACATACATAAATAATTAATTAGTAACAAAACTATTGGGGGGGGGGGGGGAAGTATTGTACCCTATATAATACTTTTGTAGTTTTTTTTTTTTTTTTGTCTGTATATTTTTAAGGGGTTAAGGCAAGCTGTAACGTTAGTGACCGCTCCCACAATTTTGTGAATGAAATGGCCAAATCAACGTTAATTTTCAGTTTGTTTTAGAACATTACACAATTTTTTTTGTTTTGCTGTTGTTTTTTTGTTCTCTCTCACCTCCACAAAATGCAGAATATCCCTGAAACTTGAGCGCTGGGTCTTGCGATCTTTCTTGGCGCGATATTTGTGAGAGTCGGTGGCCAGCTGACGTAACGTCTCACACAGCTGGTCAAGGTGACCTTCTTCAAAGTCTTCATTGTGAGTACGTCCCAGTTCAAACAGCACGGCTATGCTCTCGCCTGCGGACATGCGCACCTCCAGACTGGCGCTCTCTAGGCACTCTAGCAGGCGCTCCAGTTGTCTGCAAAGTCAAGCAATGTACGTCAGGAACAACAACTGGATGGGTGAACATCATATATACTTTTTTGAAAAACCCAATAAAACCCATACATGTTGTTTTTCTTTCACATGTAAAAGCATTTTTTTAAGCATTGTTAAAAAAGCATTTATTATAATTAGGCCTACTATTATTTTTTTCCAAATATTTTTTTCCATTTATATTTTGTATGAAATTAAAAATAAACAAGAACTTTTTATATTGGGACCTTCATTTGTTTCACCCCAAAAAAAAAAAAAAAAAAAAAAAAAAAAGCAATTTTATAAATGAAAGAAATGTCAAAGAACTGGTGAAAGAAGAAAGTTAATATGTTTCAAATCATATTTTAAGCTCTATATATTTTCTTCAGAAATAACCTTTTTTTTTTTTTTTTTAAGTGGGTAATCCCAAAAACAATCTGGGTGGGTTTTTAGGGCTGGGCAAAATTTTTAAAATCCTGGTATGCACAATAAAATTCAATTTAAAGAAGAAAAAAAAGCTTTTTCCGTTTTTTTTTTTTTTTTTTTTCCTGCAGCGAGACAAATGCAAGTGTGTGACATGGGGATGTCACTTCTCAGTCAAATTTCTCTAATGAGGTACCTCTCTGTGTAAACTCTAGAGTAGACATCGCCAGGTGAGAGCAAGGTGAGCAGCAAGGACCAGGAACTGAGCGCAGAGGAGTGAAGTACAGCTTCATCAGCAGACACTGAGGGTATGGTGCCATTGCCCTTCAAGTACGACCCAGAGAAAATCTCCTCCAAGATCTGCATGGTGTCAGTGATCTCAGCCATCTCTCCATTGCTTAGGAACTGTAGCAGTGTCAGCGACCAGCAACACTGCGGCAAAGTAAGTAATATACGTGTTAGCAGCTTCAGTAGCCAGTTCATTGTGATCAGCTCGTCACCAGGATCACATTGAACTGGCTACTGAAGCTACAACTTAAACTTATAAACAAATCAATATTGATTGATGCT
Organism: Ecdyonurus torrentis; assembly: GCA_949318235.1. Lineage (NCBI taxonomy): Eukaryota > Metazoa > Arthropoda > Insecta > Ephemeroptera > Heptageniidae > Ecdyonurus > Ecdyonurus torrentis. The sequence continues at coordinate 23,262,933 of OX439136.1, read as the reverse complement.
AGCAGCTTCAGTAGCCAGTTTAATGTAATCAGCTCGTCACCAGGATCACATAGCACTGGCTTCTGAAGCTGCTAACTATATTTCTAGCTACCTTGGCTCTCGCTAAAGGTGCACACGTCTTATCCGTTGTCACTTGCAACAAGATGGGTGCCAGTGATGCACAGATTTCTTCACTCAAAGTCCCCGGTCCTAGCTGAACACACAGTAGAGGAGCCAGCTGAGCCGCCGCTGCCTGCTCGAGGCCCCGTCCCTTACGTAGACTACCCTTGATGGCCTCGGTGATGGTCACGTACCTGCGACAAACAACGTTACTTAGTTAAGCGATGTATTTAGATGCCTTGTTTCGAAAGAGAAAACTTGCAAACTTTATGATACACTACAAAATATCAATAAACTAATTGCATCACGGACTTTAAAATTACTTTAAAAATAAGTTAACAACGTGGTACTATTGCAACATTCAAAATGTGGGTTAATTTTACCTCAAATACAAAGACTTGACTCAAAATGTGGGTTAATTTTACCTCTCTGAGACAAAATCTGGTACATATTTCCTGACCAGTGCCTTGCAGACAGCCTCTATCGCAGTGGTCCTGCCCTGCGCTGACTTCTGCATCATGTTGTCTATGGCCTCCATCAACTTCTCCTCAAATATCTCCTCCTGGCTCTGCTCATCTACCTCTTCACTACCTGTAATCAATAATCAAATCAGTATTGATTGTACTGGCTTGCCTTAGAATAGAGGTATCAGCTTCAGTAGCCAGTTCATTGAAATCAGCTCATCAACACGATTACATTGAACTGGCTACTGAAACTGCTAGACTGATGCTAAAAGAAATCAATACAATCAATATTGATTGATACTTACCAGCCTCGTCCATGACGCTACGTGACTCTGATGCAATGCTGATGACGCTGGCATTGTCCAGCATGGAGTCTTCATCGGAGCTCACCACCTCTGCTCGCGATCTCCCACCTGTATCACATACATCAAACAATTAATTAATTAATAATCATTGACATGCTAGCAGACAGATCATGAAGTTAAATGGTGCAACAATAGGCATGACTTCTCAGTTTGTTTGTTTTATCACTAATACTCAGTTTTATTCACAAACAAAAATAAATACGCAATAATTATGCTAGCTCATATTTAGCACAATTTGTTCAATACAGTACAACATAATTCATGCTATATTGCATAATAATTATGTTGCATGGCGTAAATAAAAAGGTATTGTAACAGTTTATTATTTATGTTGTTCCAGGGTTCGGATGAAACCCGTTTTTTTTAATAAAATCGGCCGGCAGTTAAAACCGGGGTTTTTAGCACGTTTTTTTAATTTGTTTCTAATTTTCACAATAATAACATAAAAATAATAAAATAATAAACTCGCATATTTTTTAGTCATTTGAAAAAAAAAATGAAAAAACAAACATCAAATATCAATTTTATAGAGATTTATTCATAGTAATTATAATTAGTAATACAAGTAAATTAAGAATTTCGACTGTTATGATTTAGTATTTTTTTTTTTTTTTTTTTTTTTTTTTTTTTATTTAGTTATTTTTTTTTTAACCCGGGTTTTTTAAAAATCTTATTGGCCGTTTTTTTATAAAAAACCGCCCGGCAAAAATCCAGGTTTAAAAACCCGGTCGAACCCTGAAAAGTTCTTCCAATTCAGCAACATTTATGCTATGACATAGATTTATTCATTAGGGGAATATAGGTATTATACTTGGAAATTATGCTGTATTGAAAAAATTATGCTGAATGAGCTAGCATAATTATTACGTAATAATTTTTAAAATTATTATTCACTTTTCATTTATTTATTACTTTTGTAAATTTATTTTATTACGTTTTTCAATTTTTTTTACTCTTTTTTTTTTTTTTTTTTTTTTTTTTAATTATATTTATTAAATTATTACGTAATTTAAATTTTATTCCGTGTATTGACGTCATCAGAGTTGAGTTTAACTGTCGGGCTTCCCCCTTTCTTTCTTTGTTTTCTATATTGCGACCTACACTACACTGTACTGCAGTTTTACTTTCTTTGACTTATACTTTCTACACTTATTTACATGACTTCCTTACAATCACGCAATGGTACTTATCGGCGAGCTACAGAGGCGCGAGGGAAACACTTTGTTTCGACCAACACTGCAGTTTTACTTTCTTTGTCTGTCTAAGCTTATACTTTCTACACTTATTTAAATGACTTCCTTACTATCACGCAATGGTACTTATCGGCGCGAGTGAAACACCATACCGTTAATTGTCCATATAGAGTTATTATAGCCTATATAATCTCTTTGTAGGTAATTGTCTCGCTTTTTAATTTGCTATAATATGTATCATTGTTATCATTGAAAGACAGTAATGCTTTTTATCAGCGGTGACGTAGCACCAATCAGAGAAGAGCTTCAGAAAAAGGCGCGGGATACATAATTTAACATTACACGAGATTTTTTTTTTTTTTTTTTTTTTTTAATTACTGCATTGATTTTGGAAAATTTTCAATGGGCGGTAGCTAAACATACTTTAATGTGTTTTATTTTATTATTATTATTTTTTAGTTTTTCGTGTCCTGTATTTTCTTCTTTTTCTTCTTCTTTACTGGGGTCAAAAAAAATATTTAAATTAATTATGCTGTATTAAACACAACGTTTGTACATTACATTTAGGATTCACATTAGCAAAAAAAAAAAAAAAAAAAAAAAAAACACTACACAATATTCTGTTGCTTCTATTGAGCATTTTCAGTATTTTTTATATTTATTATTATTATTTTAAGTTTTAGTTGGATTGCAACAGCAAATCTGGAGATACTAAATAAAAACATTTGCCAAATTTTGGCAAACAATTTTTTTCTCTTGGCAATAGCGTGTACTAGAGATGGTTTTAAATAATTATAAAAAGTGTGCTTGAAAATTGTTATCTCGTTGATAACGTAGATATTATCAGTTTTAACTTGGCATGCTTTGAAATATTCCATAATATTAAAAAGTCACTAGGTAATTAATTTTTTGCGAGCTTAATTATTAATAAAATTTAAAAAAAAATGTACTTTGCTCACACATTGCCAATAAATATAAATAGGCTTATAGACGATAGGTATAAAAAAATTGAATCTTTTTCATTTCAGCGATATGACGTTCGTAAGTAAAAATTTTACCTTTTTTTTTTCCTGATACGTTTTAATGATAAAACCTGATCAACATACATATTTGTCATTGATTTAACATTGAAAATATTGTGAAAAATATTGAAAAACCAGGAAATAATTATGAATGTTGTCAAGAGAGAGAAAGCAAGGTCATAGCAACTTTTTTTTTTTTTCTGTACCGTATGTAACGGAAAAATAGCGCTAAAAATTATATAACCAATTTTAATCCATTTATTTTTAAAAATACTCCCCCCTCCCCCGACTTTCTTTGATACTTAATTATGAATCACGGTGGTGAAAGTTCCGCCTTCTCTAACAATATGGTAAAGTATGTATGTATTACATTCATAGACATAAAGGTATATGTCTATGATTACATTACACATAAATGTGCAATAGGGCGATTGCATTTAAATACAAATCGAAGCCATATGGAAGCACTAAATAACAATATGGGCTAATATGGCAAAATTACGAATTTTGCCAGTACAAAATACTACGCAATATTTTTTTAGAGCATTGGTGCTAAAGGGGGGGGGGGGGGGGGTTGCATTTATATAAAAATCGAAGCCATATGGGCGCACCAAATTACATAAATATGAATGGAAAAAAAGACTAATTGAGCCATATTTTTTTAGAGCATTGGTACTAAAGGGGGGTTGCATTTATATAAAAACCGAAGCCATATGGGAGCACCAAATTACATAGATATGGGTCAAAAATATGGGAAAATTACTAAATTTGCCAGTATAAAAATATACTGTAAGTAATTAATATTAATGCTACATACTAATAGGTTCAGCTATGTACATAGTATATGTAACTTTTCAAGATATAGGTATGTATATATACTGTATAAACGATAAAAATATTTAAAAAAATAAAAAAATAATAATAAAAACGTAAAAAAAAAACGATTTTCCAAAGAAAATAGCCCAAAAATGACGTTTGTTCTATGCTAAGCAATGTTCTCCATTGCTAGAGTATTGCGTGCATTTTCATGCACACACACACATTACATAATATGGGTACAAAATACGCATGCTATGCATAATGATGACAATAGGATTTTTCCCGCGCGTCACGACGACACTCACGACCCATAACTTCCATTACATCAAAAGATGTAATATCAACTTCCACAAACATTAAAAAAAAGTCATTTTATTTTCTATAGAATATTTAATAAATCATGAGGACGTTAAAACCTTTGCATGCAATTTCTGAAACTGGAAGTCCCGTCAAAGTCAAATTTCAAGATAAAGAGGTCAGATGGACATTAGACCCCACACGTGTCCCACATGACTCACAAAAAAATACGCCAGACAAAAATTTTATTAACAATTTTAGCTACGCAAAAATACAGAAATAATCCATATATTAAATTTAAAACATAGAAGCACTAACGTTTATTTTAGCAAACTATACGTAACTAAAAATAACATTAATGATTTCACAATCTAGCGCAAGGTTTTTTTTTTTAACATGCATACACTTACCTCCACTTTTACCGTTTTTCTTTTTTCCTTTCGGCATACTTAATAATTAATTAATAACTAACACTAATTAAAACACTTAATCAAGAATTCGAATTACAATTAAAGTTTCGTATAGAGCTGCAAATTGCACATAAATCGAAGATTAAATTTGTAGAGAAATTTCTTTGCATGTTTGTCGAACGATCATGCGACCAACCGACTGAACAAGTGAAGTTGGCTAAAATTTTGATCACAGCGTCACTAACGGCGATTTAAAGAACTTTTTCAATATTTAAAATAGCGCTACTTTTTAATTTTATTGTACGATATTTTTTTTTTCTTTTTTTTTTTAACTGTAAAAGAGAACACGGTCGTATATTGCTTTTGTAAATGATAATAATAAATTTAAAAAGTAGGAAGATGATAATAACTTTAAGAACATTAGTATATAAAATAAATAAGGCGACTTTTATATCAAAAATGCATTTAAAAAATAGTAAAAATGTTGTAAATAAAAATTACCATGTTGAATTTTTTGACTCACAGATGGCTCAAAAATTCAGAATTAAAAATTAAGATATAAATAAAAAAATTACAAGGACAACTTTTTTAATACGTAATACGTATACATACAATTGTGATAATATATTTTACCATTTAAATTCAGCGTTAGTTTTTCTCATAAGAAAGAACATTGCAAATTTAGTAGTGCGCGTTCGTTGTGTGTACAGTATATTACTACTTTAAAAAAATCCTTAAAAATTAATATGGCTTAAAACACGTAAAAGTATGTCTAGTTTTTCTTATTTAAATTTCTCCGGAATCGGTGGAGTAGTTTTCTCAAAAATCGTAAAAAAAAAAAAATAAATAAAAAAAACTGTTTTTTCCCATAAGCGTAATGTTAAATTAGGTGACCTTAGCTTTCCCCGCGTCTCCCCGATAAGCTAAACCGATAAGCTCCATTACCAACGCATTTTCTAATACTTTTTATAATAAATAATAATAAAATATAATAGAATATAAGTATATTAATTTACAAAATAATAATAATAATAAAAATAATAATAATAATCTTTTATAAGCACAAATTCTCTCTCGCAAAAAATGTTAAAAATATTTAATTAATTTCAATTAATTTGAAAGGGTTTTTCAGTCTTGTAGTCGTTACCTATAAATTTTCTATAACGTTGCGTTAAGTTAATTTCATTTTAAAGAACGAGTTGTATTTTTTACGACTTATTATTCTTATTCTTAGTTATTATTCATGAATTTAATATTTTATTCATATTTACTTATTTATGAACAAATTAGTATTTTTTGTTATTTATTATTTCTCTTATCTTGTCATTTAAATTTTTTTGTTAGTCAGTATAAGAAGGAAAAAAATTACTTTCAAAAATTAACGTTATTATATATTATAGTTATCTTAACTTCAATTTTGGTTAATCTATAATTTATAACTTATTTACTTTTTGCAACGACGATAAATTTTTACTGTCAATTCAATTAAATTCAAAAAATATTAAGGCGCCTGCAGATGTTTTCAGTTATGCAACCCATTGAGCTTCACTGCCATGCGGGTTGCTTCATACATCATCCAAGGGGCAAAAAAAAATTACCTGCGTAAAAAAAGTATGTAACGCAGGAGGGCTCCCAGAAATGGTTCAAAATCTTTTAGGATTGATAAATAGGTGTGCTGGGATCTGGAACCCTCCGAAGCTATGTATCTTATATGAATGAGAATTATTTTGATTTCCTACTTCTCTATTTTATATATCATAAGGTTAATTAAACATTTTTCTTGACCATGAGATAGGAGAAAAATAAATAGTTTATGGAGTTGCATGTGTCCTTACAGGAGTAAAATGTCAAAAATTATTAATTCAAAATTTTGCTATAATTATAATTATTATTTTTTAATTTATAGTTATCTGTACAAAACTTAATTTCTTTATACTTTTTTCCCCTGTACAACTTTAATTCAATGCAGATCAATGAAAATGATAATCAAATGACTTGCTAATCATAGATGGGGGGGGGGTCAGTTTTTCAAAATAAAAGTTGTAACTAAAGCAAAAAACAAAAAACAAAAAGGGGCAATTTTTCAGGCAAGTACAAAAATGAAGAATTTTTTTATATATTTATCTCTTGAGTTGTAACGCCTTGTATGGAACTTGTTTTTTCAAATTTGAGTATCCTGCAAACATAGGCAACTTTTGAAGCGTATATGTAAAACAAGTTGCATAACTTACAGGGGGCAAAATAAGTTGTACTAAATACAAATAACTTGAACGTGATCTTTGGGATATTTTTAGATAAATTGTACTAACATAATCAATTTAAAAGACCATAATTATTAACAGAGTTTTGAGTATTTTATTTATATACATGAAAAGAATAAATCACGTAATTTATGCTGCATTAGAGCATAAATTATGCTATACATAAATATAATATTAACATAAATAATTATGCTGTACAACACAATATTTACGCTATATAACACAGTTATTATGAAATATTATGCTGTATGGAACAAAATGTGCTGAAAATGAGTATAAGCATAATTATTACACTGAAAAAAAATTAGTACTAATGACAGGTACATGAACCTGTATTTTGCAATAGGTACACTTGAATTTGGAACAGATAGTTATAAAACTACAATACCATACTTAATCTAAGTGAGTCACACCTTTATTGTTGCATAGTGCACCTGCATTAGGTATTATTGTAGTATAATATAATAATACCTGTGTTCTAGGTTATATGTCTACTAATTACATTGTTAGTCTTAATTTTTTTTAGTGTACAAATTTATTTTTCTCCGTAAACTGTTTTTTTCCCAATGAACTCAAAAATTAGAAACACGCGTATCAATCGAATCAGGACGATGCTCTCTTTCTTAGAATATGAATAAATAAAATTACCCCCACTACTGTATATAAAAATTATTGTGATGTTCCTAATTCTATACCAATATTATAAAACTGGCTACCAGATTTTTAACACTCATATTTATAGCCACACGACTCACGCAGTTAAACTCCGTTATCGATATACAAAGAGTTCATAATTATTTAAAATTTTAAGTTTATTAAGATGTCTCGATGTATTTTAAGTGATGCAAGAATGTTTGCTTGTTGCTGATTTGACTTTCAAAGCACTGTCAATATTGACAGTAGCTATAAAATAGACTTGATAATATATAGCTAGGTCTCAATATATTGTAATTAAAGGAATAGACCAGAGAAAAACATTAGCATTTATGTCACAAAAAACTTAATAAGACTTACATAAATAACTTTATTTTCTCTCAAAACCCAACTGTAGCTCCGTAGCAGTGATTAAAAATGTCGATTTATGCAACCCGTACAACTTTTTCATACTAATTTTTACATGTTTCTGACGTCATAAACATGAATAGTCACTTAAATTGCATACTTTACAGTATTTTTACGTTCTCTCGTGGGGCTACATTAACATTCTGGTAAAAATTGTCAACAGTTTCGCAGATTCCATTTCGTGTTTATTCATTAAAAAGCACATGTTGTTTTATGTGGTCTATGGCTTTAAGTGTTGAGGTGAACATAGATTGCCACAACATACGTGATGTCGCGGAGTTACTTAGCGAGTAGTCGCTAAGTAAACTGAAATGTACACAAGTCAATTATAATATGTAGACGTGCAGATTGGATCTTAGCTTTGAGAGGATATAAGGGTGTGTTTACATGACGAAGTAACTGTAATACAGACAGACAGACAGACAGACAGACAGACAGACAGACAGACAGACAGACAGACAGACAGACAGACAGACAGACAGACAGACAGACAGACAGACAGACAGACAGACAGACAGACAGACAGACAGACAGACAGACAGACAGACAGACAGACAGACAGACAGACAGACAGACAGACAGACAGACAGACAGATAGACAGACACGTTCAATTGTATTTTATCTTTCATATATTTTTTTTAACGATTTTCTGCTAAATTATGATATAAAAGCAAAGAGAATTTTTTTGGTTATTCTAAGTCAGGAAAAAAAATTGCAACCACTTTAAAACAGTGTTTCCAACCGTTGCAAGAATCTTCTGCAAAATAAAATAAGAAAACTTATAAATAAAAAAAATGTAATCAAATTAATTACAATACTTTCATACCGGCGGTGACGCTATAGAAAAACAGAATACTAAATATTTCACAATAGTGGAAAACACTTTTGATGTTGATGATGTAATTTTTCAGAAAATTGGGATTGATTTCAGAAAAAATTCATGGCAATGTGTTTTAAGACATTTTTTTTAAAATTATTATTATTGCATCGCCGGTAAGTAGCAGTTTTTTTTTTTTTTTTTTTTACTAATATACAATTGAAATTATAATAAAAGCAACAATGGGTGTCGATGACATATACAATAACACTGTAGATACAGCGAGTTATATTAAAAATGGGACACAAAGTATTTTACGTAATTTTATCTGAACACCAATATGAGTTGATAACAATAAGAGAGGTGTTCACTATATGCTGCACTTTTCCACCTTTGACTTGACTTCTATCATGTTGATGATCCAATCGGTCAAGACAGGAAACGAATCGTTCAAGGCGATGAGTAAACATCATGCAAACAAGAGAGAAGGAACAATGTGTGGGTGAGAATATTTTTGGTTTGCTTTGATAGAAGTCAAGTAAAAGGTGGAGAAGTGCAGCAGTGAATATCTCTCTTATTGTTATTCATCGACTCGTATTGGTGCGGTAAAAATATGTAAAATCATTTTTGTCCCATTTTTAATAAAAGCTGCTGTACGTAAAACCTTAGTTGCTACTAAAGTGACGATCAACTACGGTTATTCAAATGCAATGCGCATATTTTGTTGCAAGAAAAGATTGTTTACGTACAATATATATAATATATATATATACATACATATATATATATATATATATATATATATATATATATATATATATATATATATATATATATGTATGTATGTATGTATGTATGTATGTATGTGTGTGTTTGTGTACTATATGTTACGTATAGTATGTTTCCAGTTATTGCGATGTAACTGCAGCTTGAAGTGGCACCTTGGCTGACAGGCTCACATAAGTAGCGAGCACCGTGTGACCGCAGTGCTAGTATCGTCTGGACTAGAGTGATCAACACACCTAGCTCTGGATATAATTACTTACCTGACTACGGCAAGGTCTTCTACATTAGAGTCAATTTTATAGTTTGAACTTCAACCTCTCATCACGGCGGAACACCAATCATGCAATAACTCAGGTATATATGACCTCTCACATTTCAATGAATGAATAAATAAATAAATAAAAATACTTGTCAGTAAATTAGTCGTGAATTCTAAATTTTATATTATACAGATCCCTATAGCAAAAACACTAGACGAAAAAAAAATTGGCAAGTACATTTTTTTAAATTAACAATTAATTTAATTTTTGCCCGAGCGACGAGCGCTATATATACAAGAGCACGCATACACATTCTTGTTGGTGACACACAAATGTTTACATCTTCTTGTAAATAATATAACCTATCTATATATTATAATAACCTATATAGGGTGTATATACGGATGACGTCATATTTATTGCGCTTAGAGGCCATACTGGAGTAGCGCATAACATTGCTCAGCATAAGACAAACTTCATTGAAGCCAATTTTCTTTGGGAAATTGATTGATTTTTTGTTATTATTATTTTTCTCACGTACTTGAGATACTTATTCAACATATTTACAGCATCAATGTTCTCAAAAATATTGCATAGTGGTTTTAAACTGGGCGAAATGAGTTATTTTCGTATGCCACCCATGTTATTGAGTTATCCCCAACATGGCGTCGACTTTAAAATGAATGAATAGACCCTATATTTATTATAACACTCGTTGACATTTTGTTCCACTTAGCTCATCTGGACTTAAATTTAAATATTAAAATTTTAAAATAATCACCCAGGTAGTCTTTTTACTAAAATATTGACTTCTATGATACAATAATTAATTGTATTTTAATGGAATTTTGAGACAACTAAAATCTCCATCTATGATGATTGCATTGATGGCCAACATTACACAGACAAAAATAACTACGTAATAATTATGCTAGCTCATTTTTAGCACAATTTGTTTAAAATGGTTTATTTCAGATCACATAGGAGTTTTTAATTTTTTTTTTTTAATTAAAATTAATTTACACCTGATTCACGTAAAAATAAATTACGTAATTTATGCTATATTGAACAATTTCTATATTGTAGAGCACAAAAGTTGCTATTTTGTAATAACATAAGTAAATACATGCTGAACATCTAAACTATTATGATATGTAGGATCATCTCAGCATAATTTATATTATGCATAAAATATTGCTGCATTAAGCTAGCATAATTATTACGTAATTATTTTTGTCTTTTAATAATTAGTTACAATTTTCTAGTAGCTATCAATAAGTAAATAATTTAATTAAGCACTTTAATTGAAGTATAACACAATTAAGTAAAAATAATACATTTTTATTTATATTTTCTGATGCAATTCGATTTTTAATTCATTTATTTAATGTTTTTCACATTTAGGAAGCTATTAAGTTATTTCAGTTATCATTTATATATTTAAAGTTACGTCGATAGGTAATATCTATCAATACTTATAACATAGGCATGGAATAAAGTAATTAAAAAGTTACTGTTTAGACTTTTTTTTTTTTTTTTTTTTTTTTTTTTTTTTAGGATACATTTATTTAGACAATGTTTTTAAGATGTAAATCGCTAACTGCTGTTTACCGCTGAATAATATGTTGGTTTCATTCATGTTAAAGTCGACGTCATAAGTGAGTACTAAATAAGATGGGCCAGTATAGGAAAATTACTCATTTTGCCATTTTAAAAATACTTCGCAATTTTTTTGAGAGCATTAATGCTGTTAACAGGTTGAATTATAGTACCTCAAGTATGTAAGAAAAATAATAATGACCAAAAAATAGCTAAGTTTACAAAGAAAATAGCCAACAAATACGTTTGTCCTATGCTGAGCAATGTTATTTATTGCTCAAGAAGAGTATCGAAAAGCATTCAGAATGACGTCATGCGTACACACCCTATATACAGCATAATTTATGATATACTGCATAATAAATATATATTTTACATAAAGAATAAATATTATGTTATACAGTGTAATTAATTACGTTGTTCCAATTAAGCATTAATTATGCTAAAATTACATAAATGTAGCATAAATTATGCCATCTATTCTTTAGGTGTAGAATTCATTTTTTTAGTTTTATACATGACACGGACCACTAAAGACCAATATAATAAAACCACACAGACCCAATAAAAAATGCAATAGGGTGGTTGCATTCATGTTAAAGTCGACGCCATAAGTGAGTACTAAGTAACATGGACCGGTATGGGAAAATGGCACATTTTAAAATACATAGCAAATTTTTAGAGAGAATTGATGCTATTAACAGTTGAATTAGAGTTTCAAGTATGCGTGAAAAATAATAATGACAAAAAAAAATACATATTTTCCAAAGAAAATAGCGAAACCCCACGTTTGCATGTCCTATGCTAAGATATTTTATTCGTTGCGCAATGATGGCATCAAAGCGCATTTATTATGATGCCATACGCACACACCCTAGATAGATTCGAGCTTATCTTAGCGGTTTAGCGCACGGGAAAACGCAGGGAAAACTTAAGTTTCCCCAATTTTACATCACGAATGAGGAAAGCCCCTTTTTTATGTTATTCATAATTATTTTTATTATTATTTTTTTTTTTACATTTTCTGAAAAAATTACTCCACCGATTCCAGAGAAATTTAAATGAGACAAACTAGACATACTTTAATTAAGTTTTTCAACTTATAGCAATTTTTTAAGAATTTTTGAAACCGATAACCTCCATTGCAGCAATTTTTATAATGATGTAGTTTTTTTTTTTTATATATACATTTTAAGCGTACTAACATATTACCTCATGTACATCTCTTTTACTTTATTAGGACATATATATAATATAATATAATATATATATTATATATATAATATAATATAATATATATAATATAAGTACATTTCATGTACTCACAATTGTAAATCACGTAAATATATTCATATATGTGGACTGTAACCGCAATATGGGGTCACTTTTGAAATTTTATATTTGTAAGCTTTCTATGTATACATTATATTTTATATACTTAATTATATTAAAATATTAAATTAAATACATTTAGTAAGTTGTATAGAGATATTTTCATGATATTTTCATTATTACAGTGGTGTACGTGCAACTGTGGTTGTTAATGATGTTAATGAGCCAGTCACATCAACACGCATCACGTCACGTAGTCACTCGGTGTGCATGTGATACTTTTTCTCTGTCTCTCTGCTCTCATCTCTGTGATGTTTCTCTGTCTGTCCATACTCTACCACACTAAACCAAAGAGAAACTCTTTTGCAATAATCGATGAAGAATTAAGTTGTCGTAATTTATGCTGCATTTATGTCGTTATATATATAGCATAAATTGTGCAACTTATGCAACTTATAGCATAAGTTATGTTATATGGAATAAATACTGCTAAAAATGAGCTAGCAAAATTATTATGTGATTGTTTTTGTACGTGTGTGTGTATTACTCTCTCTCTCTCTCTCTCTCTCTCTCTCTCTCTCTCTCACACTCACTCACTCACTCACTCACTCACTCACTCACTCACTCACTCACTCACTCACTCACTCACTCACTCACTCACTCACTCACTCACTCACTCACTCACTCACTCACTCACTCACTCACTCACTCACTCACTCACTCACTCACTCACTCACTCACTCACTCACTCACTCACTCACTCACTCACTCACTCACTCACTCACTCACTCACTCACTCACTCACTCACTCACTCACTCACTCACTCACTCACTCACTCACTCACTCACTCACTCACTCACTCACTCACTCACTCACTCACTCACTCACTCACTCACTCACTCACTCACTCACTCACTCACTCACTCACTCACTCACTCACTCACTCACTCACTCACTCACTCACTCACTCACTCACTCACTCACTCACTCACTCACTCACTCACTCACTCACTCACTCACTCACTCACTCACTCACTCACTCACTCACTCACTCACTCACTCACTCACTCACTCACTCACTCACTCACTCACTCACTCACTCACTCACTCACTCACTCACTCACTCACTCACTCACTCACTCACTCACTCACTCACTCACTCACTCACTCACTCACTCACTCACTCACTCACTCACTCACTCACTCACTCACTCACTCACTCACTCACTCACTCACACACTCACTCACACACACACACACACACACACACACACACACACACACACACACACACACACACATTTTTGCTTTCTCTGTGCATGTGTGTATTTCTCTCTCTCTCTCTCTCTCTCTCTCTCTCTCTCTCTCTCTCTCTCTCTCTCTCTGACTCCGACTCTGACACTAACTCCAGTATCATGACCTCTCTTTGCAATTTAATAGTCTTGTTTACATATATACACTTGCCACTGATAATTAACATTATTATTCACGACAAAATTTTCCACAACTCCAATAAGCATATTACATTTATATGTTAGCTGCTGCGTGACCCGACTATACAACCCCTTGCTGCACCTCCAGCTAACCCAGCTATTAACACAACTTGCATAATATAGGCTGCGCAACAACATTGCGTAATTTATGCTGCATTTCAATATAGATCTTCAGTTCCCGACTTTAAAAAAAAAATTATTTCCCTGTCGTATATTTTCACCTCGTTTTTGTGCGGCTTTCGACAGAATGGCAAAAATGTGACTATTTTGACAAAAAGATGGTCTTACTTTTGCGCATCCCCTACACACTCTATAAAATGTTCAAGTAGCTTAAAAAAAAAAAAAAAAAAAAAAACGTCAATTCAAGGGCATTTTTTGGTCCAAATTTTGTATTTTCATCTTAAATTTATTCGTGTTTACTACAGCATGAAAAAAAAAAAAAAATGAAAAAAGAAAGAAATAATAGTGTAATTTATGCTGCCTGTATTTATAATATTGCATAAATGTTAATTGGTAATTATGTTATAAAAGACAATGTTTATGCTAATAACATAAATTATTATGCTATACAGTATATTAGCATAAATTATGTTGAAATGTAAACTATACAGTATAATGTTGCTGAATTGGCCCAGCATAATATTACGTTGTATTTTTATAAAATATTAGGTATACGTTTAAGCAATGTTTTATAAAATTATTTATGCTATGAACATAAATATTGTGAAGTAGATAAATTATGTTGTGGTGAATAAAAAAAAAGGTTATTAGTCATGTTGTAATAAGTTTCATAATGCCTGAACATCATAACTCATAACTATATTATAGACTTTATGCATAATGTATTATACATACAGTATACTGTATCATTAGTCATTATATAATTATTATGTTGTTATGCATAATTGATATAAATAAATAAATAAATAAACAATAAAATAAATAAATGAGGAAAAATGCAGTTGAAACTATACAAAGGTAACTAAAAAGTTAGCATATAGGCTGACCAAGGAACTAATATATCTGTCATTTTGATTGACAATACTCTGAAAGTGGTATAGAATAGCGGACGCTAGACAAAATATAATTAGGTGTAATATATATCATCTCACTATAACCTTTGATACCTGTCACATTCAAAAACCAAAAACTATAGGGTGGTTTCATTCATGTTAAAGTCGACGTCATAAGTGAGTACTAAATAACATTGGCCAGTATAGGAAAATGGCACATTTTACCAGTTTAAAAATACTTCGCAATTTATTTGAGAGCATTGATGCTGTTAACAGGTTGAATTAGTACCTCAAGTATGTAAGAAAAATATTAATGACCAAAAAATATCTAATTTTTCAAAGAAAATAGCCAAAAACTACATGTGTCCTATGTTGAGCAATGTTATTCATTGCTCAAGAAGAGCATCGAAAAGCACTCGGAATGACGTCATGCGTACACACTCTCTATTTTTGCGCGGTGTCACTGTCACTAGCCATCAATGTATAAAAATTTGATAAAGAGTTATAGTTATATAATAATTAATTAAAATATGAAATTAAAAACTTAATCCTTGCAGAAACGTATTACGTATTATCATTAAAAGTTGAAAATTTGTCATTCCTAAATTTTATCATAAAATATAATTTTGCAAACCAAGAAAGAAAGAGGAAAAGAAGTGTTGCCTCTCTTTATTTTTTTTAACCATGGCAGCATTTTAAAACTAAATTTTTAAACCTTCACTTTAGTTTGTTTGTCAGATTAATTTTTTTCTGATAAATTTGTTAGATATACATACAAAAATTTTTAAGATCTAAAGTCCATAAAATAGCCGAAGAAATTACGTTTATACTATATAACAATTAATACTCTCTGTTAAAACTTTTGTCAGCCAAGTTATTGGTTTGTACTGAAGAGTTACATCTATGTAACTGAATAATTTCTTAAATTTATGTTTTCCATGTAGGTAGAAAAGACAGTTTTTTTTTTTTTTTTTTTTGTTTGTTTGTTGTAGTGGAGGAGTTAATAAATCCATGCAAATGGACTGATTATAATTCCTAAGTGAAAACTTATTTAGTATATTATAATAATAAGAAAAAACAATAATTTTTGTAAAACATGTAAATTTCCTTGAACCTGGTTGTCAAATGACCCAGACTTGTGTACGTATATAGTCGCGGCCTCACAGGTCATTACCATGTCCGCGAGCTATCATATGTCAATATACACACATTGATAACTAAGAAGTTAATTACTATTATTTATTATTAAATATAATTACTATTTCTTAACTTTTATATTCACTTCTTATAATTATAAAAATTAACATTATGAACTTTAAAATAAAAGTCTAAGGAAGAAATTTCGTAATTTTATAATAATAATAAAGTTTATAATAAAAATTTTAAAACTCGTGACCATCAGATAAGAGAGAAAATAGTTATTGAAATTAATATGGGCTCTTATGAGTCTAAAATTTCAAAAATTTGTAATTTAAACTCTAGAATATGGTGACCCCACATTTTTTTTTTTTTTTTTTTTTATTTTTTTTATTTGCATTTTTGAAGATATCATATCCTATAATCACTGTGCAAAATTTTCAGATTTTATTTTTTTTACAACTTTTTAGTAAAATTCCATAGTACCTGATTTCTCGCCAAAATTATTGCAAAATGGTACATTTTCCTATACCAGCCCATGTTATTGAGTGATCTAACGTAATAAATATGGCATTGACTTTAAAGAAATAGACCAGAGAAAAACATAAGCATTTATATCACAAAACACATGATGGGACTTGCATAAATAGCTTAAGTTTGTCTCAAAACCAAACTGTAGCTCCGTAGCAGTGATCAAAAATGTCAATTTATGCAACCTGCACAACATTTTCACACTAATTTTTGCATGTTACTGACGTCATATACATGTATACTCACGCAAATTGCATACTTTACAGTATTTTCACGTTCTCTCGTGGGGCTACATTAACACTCTGGTAAAAATTGTCAACAGTTTTGAAGATCCCATTTCGTGTTTATTCATTAAAAAGCACATGTGGTTTTATGTGGTCTATGCCTTTAACATGAACACCTTATATACTACTTTTTACTCTATATAATTAAATTCTAAAACCAATCCAGTTTATAAAAGGAAAATTTGTCAAAAAAAAAAAAAAAAGTGATTAAATTGATTTCTGACGTAATAAGTTCACTAATTAAAATCCCCAAGAACACAGCGAATTGTAAAGCCACTTTGTGGCTTATTTTATTTGAAGTTAATTTGCTCACATGTATTGAAACATAAGAAGAAAAAAATGGTTACAGAAAGTTCAAAATCTAATTGCATGAAGATTTCACTCGGCAACAGCATCAACTATAAACTTCAAAAAAAAAAAAAAAAAAAAAAAAAAAAAAAAAAAAATTGGAGATAAATGTACATGTCAAATGTAATTGGACCAAAGTTCTGACTGTGTTATCTTTTGATTACTCTACTGCTCTACGGGTTAAAGTTATAATTATAATTAGCATAACAGTAAAATATCACCAATGTAGCTTATCGATATAATATGTGCACGGGTGTAGCTTATAGGGTTTCCCAAATTAAAGCCATTGACCACATAAAACAACACGTGTTTTTTAATGAATAAACACAAAATGGGATTTTCAAAACTGATGACAATTTTTACCAGAATGTTAATGTAGCCCCACAAGAGAGCGTGAAAAAACTGTAAAGTATGCAATTTGCGTGAAAATTCATGTTTGTGACGTCATAGAAACATGCAAAAGTTAGTATTAAAATGTTGTGTGGGTTGCATAAATCAACATTTCTGATCACTGCTACGCGCGGGGCTACTGTTATTTTTTTGAGACAAACTATTAATGTTATTTATGTAAATCCCATCAAGTGTTTTGTGATATAAATGCTTATGTTTTTCTCTGGTCTATATTCCTTTAAAATTACGCTTATGGGAAAAACATTTTTTTTATTTATTATTATTATTGGAAAATTACTCCACCGATTCCGGAGACTTGCACGGAAAAAAGTAACTTAAAAGTTACTATTTGTATTTTGTACTACGTTTTTATAATAAAGTTGTTAGATTTTTATATTATTCAAAGTTTATTAAGATATAAAGTGCTCATTATTTACCGCTGAAGAAATTACGTTTATACTAACGAGTTACTGTTTAAAATCTTTCAGCCAAGTTATTTATTGAAGAGTTTGAATAATTTCTTAATAAATTTTATGTTTTCCGCGTGTGACGAATGGTATAGACACACTTTTACGTATTTTAAGATGTACAAGTTTTTTAAGAATTTTTTATTTCCGATAATTTTTTTAATGGTAATTTCTTGCAAAACAACTAAAAAAAAATTAAATAAATAAATACACACAAGTTCCTTATAATACAGATTATACTTGAGGTAAGCGGCAAAGCTTGAAGTCCTCTAATATCCTATCTTTATAATAATTGTTCTTTTCTTTTCTTTTCTTTTCTTTTCTTTTCTTTTCTTTTCTTTTCTTTTCTTTTCTTTTCTTTTCTTTTCTTTTCTTTTCTTTTCTTTTCTTTTCTTTTCTTTTCTTTTCTTTTCTTTTCTTTTCTTTTCTTTTCTTTTCTTTTCTTTTCTTTTCTTTTCTTTTCTTTTCTTTTCTTTTCTTTTCTTTTCTTTTCTTTTCTTTTCTTTTCTTTTCTTTTCTTTTCTTTTCTTTTCTTTTCTTTTCTTTTCTTTTCTCTTTTCTTTTTTTTTTTAATTGTTAGGTCAAATAGAAAAATTTAAGAAAATTTGATGTTAAATTTTAATGAAAATAATTTTTATTTATTTATTTATTTTGAATATCTAGCAAAAACGCAAAAACGCAAAAACGCAAAAAAAAAAAAAAACGCCCCAAAAAAAAAAGAAAAAGAAAAGAAAAAAATAGTGTTTGGTATCATAAATTTTTCTAACCTATATCAGTGCCTTAATTTTTGTAAAATTATATATATATATATATAATATATATATATATATATATATATATATAATTTTATATTATACATAACACTATAATATTGTACACAGGACCGTGATAATATGTATTTTACCATTTAAATCCATAATATAGCGTGATTTTTTTGACTGTTAAAACATATTATATCGTTGTCCTGTGCGAGTGTGTACAGTAATTATTATTTATGTTGTTCTAATTTAGCATCATATATGCTATAAAATGCAGCATAAATTACGTAATTTATACACTCTTTGTGTATAAATAAAGTATAATTATACCTAGCGCTGTCCAAATACAAATAGAAATATAATTAATGTGGTTTATTGAGATACTTAATTTGGTATGGTCCATATAATTAATTTGATTTTGTGCACGTACAAAAATAAATACGTGATATATGCTAGCTCATTTTTAGCATAATTTGTTCAATGTGGCATAATTTATGCTATACGTTACATATAGCATAAATATTATATTATACACGTACAAAAATAATACGTAATAATTATGCTAACTTATTTTCAGCATATTTTGGCATAATTTATGCTATATTGCAAAATAATTATGTTATATAGCATAAATAATATGTTGTATATACTGCATAATTATTTACGTTGTTTTAATTTATACATAATTTATGTTTAGAATGACATAAATGCAGCATAAATTACGTATTTTATACTCTCCTATCATAATATAGCGCGGTCCACATAATTAATTTGGTTTTGAGGAGATATTTAATTATTATTTGGTATGGCAACATGGCTTTAAAGTATAATGACTTAAATGCATCATAATTTACACTCTCCGATCCTAATTTTACCTATATATAGCGCGGTATACATACACTCTAAAAAAATGATGCATTACTTTAGTTACGAATCCTAACTTATATTTAAGATTATACACTTTTAAATTATTATGAGTAGCTAAAATAATGCATTTTAGCAAATTATTAACAATAACTAATTTAACTTAAAATAGCTTAAAAAAAAACTTTTAAAAAAAGAAAAACAACTTAAATTAGCTATTTTTAATAATTTGCTAACATGCATTATTTCATAGCTAGTCATAATAACTTAAAAGTGTATATCTTAAATAAGTTAGTATTCGTAACTAAAGTAATGCACCATATTTTAGAGTGTATAATTAATTTGGTTTATATTGAGATACTTAATTTGGTATGGCAACATTGCTTTGTATAGATAGATAGAGAAGGCACGTAGTGGCACGTAGTCCCATACAGTAGCTGTCATGGCGGCCAATACGAGGTCACTGTAGAGATTATAAGCTCGCGGGCAGACAAACACGTTTGAGTATATACTTATAACTATAGTTGATCTCAAAAGTAACATTGGACCAGCCACTCTCGCCGAGTTCACATCTCTACAAAATATATACTTCTGTTATATATTATATCAATATTAAGTTGTTGATTTTTACCCCAGATATTTGTCAATTTCGTTATATGAGTGAAGCATATTACTTCATTAATAACAATTATTCTAGTCAGAATATTAAAGTGATTTTTAAAACTATTATTAAATCTGCTAGTTCAACTTTCAACGATCTCATTTTTGATCATTGTACTGGTGAGTAGCAAAAAACTTCTAGAATGTTCGTTTTACACATTGCGCTTCGGTGCCATAGTTGTGTAATTAATAACATATATTGATTAGGATACCATTTATTTATTTTTATTATAAATATTAATATGTGGTTGTTGGCAGGTCCCAAAATACAATGCTTCTTATACCGACGATG
The DNA here is from genome assembly GCA_949318235.1 of Ecdyonurus torrentis. NCBI lineage: Eukaryota > Metazoa > Arthropoda > Insecta > Ephemeroptera > Heptageniidae > Ecdyonurus > Ecdyonurus torrentis. The sequence goes on along the minus strand of OX439136.1, from coordinate 23,241,908 downwards.
AAAATTGCAAATACAGTATAATATATATATATATATATTATATATATATATATATATATATATATATATATATATATATATATATATATATATATATATTATACATATTGACTTAAAGCACGTGAAAGTATGCCCAGTATTCCTCATTTAAATTTTGCTGGAATCGGTGCAGTATTTTTCTCAAAAATCGCAGGAAAAAAAAAAAAAAAACTTTCATTCCATAATCGTATATGTTAAATTAGGGGTCCTTTTTCTATAGAGCACTTCTGAGCCACCAATAATAAGCATTGTTGGTTGATGCAATATGTTAATTAATAAAAAAATAATAAAAAAAAAAAATAATAATAAAAACAACTATATCCACATATTTTAAACCCTTGAAATTTTGGATACCCAGGGTATAAGTTGGACTCGCAAAAAAAAAAAAAAAAAAAAAAAAAAAACTCTCAACTTAAATTGTCTTAAAGTGAGAACAATATGGGATTCAACCTTTTCCATTTATATAATTTGTACATGCTAACAATTGGATACGCATTAGTCATCTATTTTTGTTTGCTTTCAACATTTTGGGTTTAAAATCAATATTATCAGCAAGTGATTTTTAACTCTTTGTTTTTTTACTTGCGTTTCGATGCCATATTTGAACAGTAAATAACATTGAACAATATAAGAAATATGTTTTTTTGGGTAGATATAAAAACAACGAACAAAAACTATTTTTTACTCGTTTTATTTTTTATAGGTTCAAATAAGCTGTACAAACACGTGAGAAAAAAATAAATTAACATCCCTATAAATATGATCAAAAAAGATTTTTGTCTTATGCAGGCAAAACGTATTTATCTGCTCAAGCATGGCGGATGAGCGCAATTTCATACAACCACCCTATAGCAAATTTCGTAACATTTTTTTAAAACATAAAAATAATGCACGTAATAATTACGTAATTTATGTTTTGTTATAAAAAATGTTGTTTCTAAATTGGAACAAATATAATTACTCGTACGCTATATATATTTATATGATTTTTAACATGGTTATGTTGTAGTAGTATATTAAATTATCTTGCAATAAATGTAAAATTATGCTCAGCATAATTATTAATTATTGTGTGCTCGCGGTTGAACTTATTTATTACACTCTTGTAAAAGTGGTTCATTTTACCTCCACGTATTTTTTTTATTCATATTTTGAATTTTGCGAATATATTATATTGAA
>OX439136.1:23213190-23235690 GCA_949318235.1 Ecdyonurus torrentis | reverse complement strand
AAAGCGTTATATATCGTTACTTCTACCCAAAAGTTATGACGTTACGATAATTTTTAACGTAAAGTAGTCAAATTACGTAACGTCGTTACTGCCCAAGTCTGGATTTAAACCAGCCTATGTTGCTATAGACGCACTATATATGTATTATTTACACTGCCAAATAAGAGTATATATTATAGTACACAGTAATATATCACGAAATGAGTTGTGTTTATACTTTCACATTTAACTTATACATTAGTTAACATAAGGTATAACATAATATTTCATGTGGTGCGATGTCACGTAGCTCGTGCTGTACTGACCAAATATTATTGTTGTTTTGTCGTGTATATAGGCAAACTGATATACGTGTTATTATCTTATCGAGTGGTGAGCTTATAGCTAAAGACCGTTTGCACTCAAGAGTCGCTATTTTGTTGGTCAGGAATACATAGACCATTAGGAGAAACGTCATTTTTATTATTTTAATAGCAAATTAAGCTTCAAACCTCAATCTAACAAGCCTTATTTCTAGCTCCTAATAAACTAGAAAAATATGAGAAAAATGCTTACAGTCGAAAGAAACTGTTATTTATGCGACAAATGAGGAAAAATGATGTTTCCCTTTGCTGCATGGACAATGCATTAGGCACCACAAATATGGCGACAAAGCGCATGGATGTGCAACGGGTCCATATAGCTAGCACGTGTAGCGAGCAGCCTGCTTACATATTTCTTACTGATTTATCTTTCTTTGATGTACTTACTTATTGATTGATTGATTGATTGATTGATTGATTGATTGATTGATTGATTGATTGATTGATTGATTGATTGATTGATTGAGTGAGTGAGTGAGTGATTGAGTGATTGAGTGATTGATATACTATTTGATTCGTTATATACACGGAAAAAAGTAACTATATAAAGTTGCTATTTAAACTTTTGTCAACCAAGTTGTTGGTTTGTACTGAAGAGTTACATCTATCTGAATAATTTATTAAATTTATGTTTTTCGTGTATAGGTAATTTACGTACCTAATCCCTCCCTCCCTTACTAATAATGAAGCTTATTGGCATAGCGCGCGAGAAACGCTAAGGATACCCGGAGATATTTAAAATACTTACTTGTTAGAAAATTTTCAAATTTTTTTTTTAAACTGATAACCTAATTGATCGTTTTTGTTTTTCATCAGGGTGCCGAGAAGAACGCTTTACAAGAAAGATGGCCACTATGCCCCAGGGTATGTTTGCTGCACGCAAGGTGCGCGAGAACATGGGTAACACTTGGGAGCGCTCCTTGTTCGAGTCCCGTACACATGAACGTCGTCAGAGCCAGTCAGATGCCAGTGACAAGCAGCAAGGACAGTGGAGCAAGCCTAGCAGGGAGTGGGCTGGACTACAGTTCCCTAAGCTTAATCAACAGCGTGAGTAACATTAGTTAATTAGTCATTACGGGGAAAAGTAACTTTAAGGCGCAGAACACCTTGAACAAAAAAAGTTGTGTAATATCCTAACAAACCTGAAAATCAACGTTGATTTGGCCTGAATCATTGATTTCTAATTTATTTTCTATTCACAAAATGGCACGAGCGGTCACTGACGTCACAGCTCGCTTGTTTTACGCGCGTGTAGACCAGGCAAGCTGTGACGTCATTGACCGCTCGTGCCATTTTCAGAATGTAAAATAAATTAGAAATCAATGAATCTGGACAAATCAACGTTGATTTTCAGGTTTGTTAGGATATTACACAACTTTTTTGTTCAAGGTGTTCTACGCCTTTAAGATTTACTTCTTTTTTTTTTTAGACTTTATAATAAATTTACTATAGTAGTATACAAAGTTGTTTTTTAAATAAAGAGCTAAAACTATTTACCGCTGAAAAAATTACGTTTATACTAACAAGTTACTGTTAAAACTTTTCTAACCATAAGTTATTGGTGTAAACTAAAGAGTTACTTCTATGTAACTGAATAATTTCTTAAATTTATGTTTTCCGTGCACCTGAGGGAGGGAGGGAATAATCGTCCTGTAATATTATAAAAGGTGCAACGATATAGGGAGTATTGCGCATGACTTCATACTAAATGCGCTTCGACGCCATACTGGAGCAATGAATAACATTGCTCAGGCAGCCTTGCAGGAAAAACGTGTTTTTTTGTCTATTTTCCTTGTAAAATCAGTTAAATTTTTGTTATTATTATTTTTATCACATATATTTGGGATACAATCAATGTTCTCAAAAATACAGTATTGCTTGGTATTTATAAACTGGCAAAATGAGTCATATTTTCCTATGCAACCAATGTTATTGAGTGATCCAACATGGTGTCAAATTTAACATGAATGCATACATCTTAAAAGTGAGCAAATGACACACATATGCACATAAAAGCAAAAAAGTTTAAAACTTTATGTATAAGGGTTCAAAAAAAAAAAAAAAGAAAGAAAAAGTATATCTATTTAAATATTGAACATCAAAATTTGGCATAAAATTAATTTGATTTAAAAACAACTTGTTGATAATCTTAGCTAACACAAAAGTGACGTCATAGGTCAGTCAAGGTCGTTATATAAATAGACAAGTAAGTTAGTATTTTGTATGAAGAACCATTTAGAACGAACTAGAAATTTACAAGACGAAAAATTAATCTTAAAAATTAAAATCGAGTGTTAAAATTGTCATAGATTATTTCAGACTGAAAAATTGCAGTATGATACTTTATAGGGTGGATGCATTCATATGTAAAATTCAACGCCATATTTGAGTACTAAATTACATGGACTTGTGTATGAGAAAATATCTCATTTTGCCATTTTAAAAATAATTCACAATATTTTGGAGAGCATTTATGTTTTACAGTGTGTGAATTAGATTAGAAAAATAATAATAACAAAAAAATTAATTATTGTTCCAAAGTAAATATATAGCCAAAAACACTTTTATTCTATGCTGAGCAATGTTATTTATTGCTCCAGTATGGCATCAAAGCGCAAAATCAGCATAATAATATAGCATCATGCGTAGTTTACTAATTTTTTTATTAATGCCATTAAAAATGAACTTTGCATCTTTTTTCTTTTTCTTTCTTTTTTTTTTTTTTCTTCAATACATTACGATAAGGAAAGCAAAAGTAATAATATGCAAAATAATAAAAATGAACTTTTAACTTTGCTGTTGGCGAACAAAATAATTTTTAACGACACGTGCATGGCAAACACCGTTTTTATTTGCCGATATTGAAGGGTCATAGATATTGCATTTATTCATTCATTTCATTAGCAGATTAACTGATGTAATGATTGATTAATTGTGATTTTTTAAATTTATTTATTACTTATTTGTTGGCTGATTAACTGATGAATTGATATATTGATTGATTTGTTGATTGATTCATTGATGTATTGATCGATGATTGATTTGTTGATTCATTGATTCATTGATGTATTTAATGATTGACTGTTTAGTTGATTTATTGATGTATTGATTGATGATTGATTCATTGATTTATTTATTGATTGACTGTTTGGTTGATTGATTGATTGATGTATTGATTGATGTATTAATTGCTGTACTGATTGATAGATTTATTGATTAACTGTTTGGTTGGTTGATTGATTGATTGGTTGATTGATTGATTGATTGATTGATTGATTGATTGATTGATTGATTGATTGATTGATTGATTGATTGATTGATTGATTGGTGTATTGATTGCAGTGCTAGACCATCCTCCAGCACGCTACAACAGCAAGCTGATGAACAGTATTTGGGGACTGTACAATCGTTATTCGGTCCATAACCTCAAGAAAATCTCGGGCGACGTGGCTGCAGCTTGCGGCTTGCAGGGACACGGACACGAGCTGCTCATGTAAGTAACATAACATACTACTGGATCAATTAAGTCAGGGGACCGGCTGATATATCGTCGTCAAATATAAAATTAACATCAAGTAAAGATGAAATGTTACTGAAAAGTTTAGTTATGTCAAACACCAGCAAATATTAAAGTAAGTTAATTATTTCAATTTGAAGATAACATAAAGTTATATAAAATATGAAAATTCAAATTTTAGCGCCAAATTTTAAGTCAAATCAAAAACTTTTTGAAAGTTAAAAATGTTAATAAAACTCTCTTTTATTTATTTATTTTTTCCTTTTAATGTCATTATTATTTGGCGAACATTTAGCGAAAGAATTATTGTGAAAATAAAGTTCCTCTTTTAACTATATAGTTGCTCCAATAAGTCGGTGGCACCCACTATAAGTTAAGGGTTTTATTTAGAAGGCGTGTATCTTCAAATCTATTAAAAAAAAAACAAAAAAAACTACCAAACATTATGATGACATATTTGAAAGTTAATAGCAATAATAAAATTTCCAAAACCCGTGACCATCAGATAAGAGAATAATTATTGAAATTAACATGAACTCTTATGAGACTTAATCTTTAAAAAAATCATAATTTAAAATCTAGCATGGTGACCCCCACAAATTTTTACATTTTTGAAGAAACCTTAGTTATGTTATAATGCAAAAATATCATATTTTTCTAACTTTACAATTATTTTTAGTCAAATCCCGCAGTAGCTGATTTCCAACCTTAAGTAAACTTAATGCAGTCGCAGCTATAAAAATTAATGTGTTGGACTTTGATTATATATAGTAGATAAACAGATAGCTTGGTCGCGGGTCGCGGTTGCCAAGTAACAGCTGAAGTGACTGCCTGCCTCGCAAACTGACATACTTCAAGTTTATCTTCAACTACAATTATACAAATATTAAACATGTTCAAATATCATTAAAACTGGATAAAAATTATGTCTAGATCACGTTTCGTAATTTTTTGTCTTCGTTTCGTGCGTTTGTGTAAACCATATAGCCTTTTTGCTGCAATTTACAAAAACAAAAAAAAGTTTTTTTTTTTTTTTTTTTTTTTTTTTTTTTTTTTTTTTTTTTTACAATATGTTAATTTAAAAAAACATTCTTTGTATACAAAAAGGTATCTCTCCTTCTCCCGCTTTTCAAAGACCGTCTGATACCACACAGAAAAAAGATAAATTACGTAATTTTATGCTGAATTAAATAATTGCTATATTGTTGAGCACAAATATTGCTATTTTGTAATAACATTAAGTAATTACATATTGAACCTGAACATCTTAACTATTTTGCTATGTAGTGTAATCACTATACAATATAGCAATAAATTATGAATAAATATTGCTGCATTGAGCTATAGCATAATTATTACATATTTATTTTTATCCGCACTGAAATAATATTACTTAATTTATGCTGCATTTACGTCATTATAGCATAAATAATGCTAAATTAGAACAACATAAATAATTATAATATACAACATAATATTTATGCTATGTTACATAGTTATTATGCAGTATAGCATAAATTATGCTGTATTGAACAAATTGTGCTGAATATGAGCTATATGAAAATTATTACGTGTTTTTTTGTCTGTGTATACAACATAATATGTGTGCCTTGTAACATAGTTATTATGTAATATAGCATAAATTATGCTCTATTGAATAAATAGTACTGAAATTGAGATAGCATAAATATTACGTATTTATTTTTGTCCGTGTATGTATACATGCGTGTAATATATATATATATATATATATTATTTTAGTGTGTTTATTCTATGCGCTAAAAAAATATATAATATCATTTATTTATTTATTTATTTATTTATTTATTTATTTATTTATTTATTTATTTATTTATAATGTTGTTACAGGGTGCAGCCAGTAGTTCCTGAGTTTTCTGTAAGCTTCACCCCAAGTTGGGGTGCTGGGGGTCAGCAGGGGTCAAAGCCCTCCCCTCCTGCCTGCAATAGCCACGTCCTTGGTGCGGATTACTAAGAGGTAATATATAACTGCATAACATTTTGTCTATAGACAGGTTGCACTCATATTTAAGAGTCGCCATTTTGTTGGTCTCAGGAATACATACGCCAGCATAGGAAAAACGTCATTTTTATTTTTTTTAATAGCAAAAGAAACTTCAAACCTCAATCAAAGCCTTATTTCTAGCTTCTAATAAGCTCGAAGTATTGACTAGTAAAGGAACAACGGTTTTGAGGCCGACTATAAGCGATTTCGGTCACATCCGCTTCCGTTTCTCCTTACTACGCATGTGCAGTAAGTCGAAACGGAAGCGGATGTGAGCGAAATTGCGTATAGTCAGCCTCAAAACAGTTGTTCCTTTATTAGTCAATATGAGAAAAATTTGTTCAGTTGAAATAAACTCTTTTTATGTGAAAAATTAAATTATTAGAAATAAAGTTTCCCCTATGCTGGACAATGCATTAGGCACCACAAACATGGCGACAAAGCGCAATTTTGTGCAAGGGGGCTATTCACAGGCTCTATATCAACATAGAGTTTGTCCGGAAGATTATTACGGGTGTAGAAATACAGTTCATGAAAAACTGACCGTATCTCAGTGGGGTTTAAAGGCATAGAACACCTTGAACATAAAACATGTCTAATATTCTAACATATCTAAATATCCACGTTCATTTGTCCGGAGTCATTGATTTCTAATTTATTTTCTATTCACAAAATAGAAAATGCAGGTTTGTGACGTCACAGCTCACTGGTCCATGCTCGGGGAAACAAGCGAGCTGTGACGTCATAAACCCGCAGCTGTAATTTCGTAAATATAAAATAAATTAGAAATCAATGACCCTGGCTAAATCAACGTTAATATTTAGGTATGTTAGGATATTAGACTTTTTTTTTTGTTCAACGTCTTAAGTACACGCTAAAAATAAATTACGTAATTTATGCTGCATTGAACAATTGCTATATTGTAGAGCACATATATTGTTATTTTGTAATAACATAAAGTAATTATACCGAACATCTTAACTATTATGCTATACAGTATAATCACTATACATTATAGCTGAAATATATATAACGTATTACTGAATTGAACTAGCATAATTATAGAAATTCATGTTTAGGAGTTATTATAGGAGTTTCACTTGTTAGCGCAACCCAAAATATTTAAATTATTTTTATTTTATAACTTAAAACTAAAACATACTATATTAAAATATAATTTTCAGGTCAATTGTTTCTGTTTGGAAAATGTTATAATACAAAAAAAAAAAAAATAATAATAATAATTTTAAAAAAAAACACCTAAAAAATACAATGAAAATTAATTTGAGTTTCATATAGTTTTATTATAAATAAAAAGCACACATCAATTACCCTCAATTGATGGTTAGAGCAAGATATGCAACCGGGCGCACAACTCTGCTCAAAAAGTTGCCTATCTTACAGGCGCTTTCATTTTTTTTCCACTTTATTTTACTTATTTTATTATTTATTTATTTACTTATTATTTATTTATTTATTTATTTATTTATTTATTTATTTATTTATTTATTTATTTATTTATTTATTTATTTATTTATTTATTTATTTATTTATTTATTTATTTATTTATTATTTATTATCTATCATTCATTCATTCATTCATTCATTCATTCATTCATTCATTCATTCATTCATTCATTCATTCATTCATTCATTCATTCATTCATTCATTCATTCATTCATTCATTCACTTATTTATTTATTTAGTAAATACACTCGTACTTTGCCGCACAATCCAAGTATTTTGCATAAGTTCTCTCTAAACATTGATGTTATATTTCATGAATGAGTCTAACTGATGTTTTATTTCCCCTATGTTTCAGCCCTGCAAGGTCTCACTTTTACCGCGCCTCGTGCTTATAGGCTATTTTGTCGTTTTTTTGGGCTAGATAATGTTTGGGTATTTTTTTCCCCCCTGCTTTTTATCTCCGCTTGTTGATGTCGCCTCGTGGCCGCGACTGGCTACCGTGGGTGCTGCATGGTGTTCTGACTTTCTCTGCTGCTCTACAAACTTTTTAATTATTGTTTTTTTAATTAGATCTCTCTGTTCTTGTTAATTAATTAATATTATATTTTATCATTTATTAATAAAGTTTTATCATGAATATTTTTGTTTAAATTTATTTCTTATATTTTATCTTGTATATATATAGTGTGTATCCGCATGATGTAATACTGAATGCGCTTCGACGCCATACTAGAGCAATGAATAACAATGCTCAGCATAAGGACAAACGTAGGTTTTGGCTATTTTTCTTTAAGGGTTGTATTCAGATTTCTTGTATATTGTATACTATCAAAATCTGAAAGAAAAACGTCGGAATTGTCTTACTTTGTCTTACATTTAACATAATTTCTTATTGGGCAATGAAGCAATTATGGACCACTTGCAATAATGAATGAACTTTTTAAAATAAATTTAAACATTCTTAATGCATTTCTTATGGGAAAATTGTTTTCACTTACTTGCTGCAACAATTAAAAACATTTTATTGCAAGTGGTCCATTATAAATCAAGTTGGAATTTTTTTTTTCGGAGCTGAAATTTTTATTGTATAGCTTACTAAGCCTCAAAGTTTTTGTTTTCCTAAATTTGAAGTCAATTTGATAAAAAAAAAAAACAACAACTTATAATGCAGGAAAATAAAAGCTTTTAGGTTTAGTAAAGGTCAAAAATATCAATGCAGAATAATTCCAAACTCAATCTTGTTTCGCTCCATAAGAAAGCATGCTAAATGAAGACAAAGTCGTCCGGTAACACTATTGTTACATGGACTTTCTGTTTATTTTGTCACTAAACATTTTTTAGTTTTTTTATTTTTATTATAATGATTATTATTATAAAAGCAAAATATTTATATAATCATACTAAAATAACAAACACAAAAAGAAAACATTAATAAATATAAAAAAATTATTTTATATTTTTATATAAAAATTATGTTATGTATTTATAATTACAAAATTAAAAATAATTAAAAAAAAAAAAAAAAAGATGAAAGGATTGAGTTTTTTGTTTTACTTCATTGATCAAAGTGTTAAAAATTCTAAGCATGTAATTTAAAATACGAGTCAAAAGGAAAATAAATTCAAAAATTATCAAAAGTTGGTATACAGAGTTGTTGTTGTTTTTTGTTTTTTAATATTTAAGGACATAATAAATAAAAATCCTTTCATCTTTCTTTGTTGTGCTAGAACGGTACGTACAGTATGCTCAGTATGTACATTTAATTTCATGAAAAACCACAATTAAAAGAGAGAGAGAGAGAGAGAGAGAGAGAGAGAGGAAAAAAAAGAGGAACTTTTTTAAAGATTTTGTTCTTGCTTTTCGACGGCTTTCTAACATTATTCTCTCTCTCTCTCTCTCTCTCTTATATACATAGGGTGTATGCAGTATATGCATTCATGCTATAAAGTCAACGCCATGTTGGATCACTCAATAACATGGGTGGCATAGAAAAATAACTAATTTTGCCAGTTTAAAAACAGTAAGCAATATTTGTGAGAGCATCGATGCTGGTAATAGGTTGAATTATATAGTATCTCAAGTATGTGAGAAAAATAACAATTAATAACAAAAAAATATACTGCGAATATTTCCCAAAGATAATAGCCAAAAATGAAGTTTATCATATGCTGAGCAATGTTGTTCATGTGTCCACTATGGCATCAAAGCGCATTCATGACATCATGTGGATACACCCTATATATTAAGAAATGCGGTATATCAACATAGCGAGGCTCGGACTGGCCATAAGAGCAAGTCCGCAATTGCGGACGTGCCCCCCCCCCCTGTTTGGAGGCTCCTAAGGCCCAAAAAGGGGTGTAACTAGGGTGTTACGCCCCATTTGTGGCCCCTAAAGAGGGTATTACACCCCTTTTGCGGACGAGGCCCCTTGATTGCCAGTCCGACCCTGAACATAGCAATAAAAATATATAAAGAAATAAGAGGAAAAATTAATAAAATAAAAATTATTTATACCAATGAGAATATATTTTGAGAAAGTATTTTCAAAGTATGGTACGGGGAAAATAAACCATACTGATTTCAATTTGGAAAAGCAGATGAAAAAAAAAAAAAAAAAAAAAAAAAAAACTCAATAAACAGAGAGACGCGGACAATAGAGGGAGGGTTTAAAAGATTGTCATACATTTAATTTGCAGAGCCTGTCATTGTGAAACTAGAAATATATATAAATACAACACGATATATATAATATAGAGAAGAATAAAGCAAATTTCAAATTTATCAGTTATCACATTTCATTGCATGTGGGGAAAAAAAACACGCTTTATTAGTTGTAAACATGTCTAATAAAAATCAGATCTAGAATATTTTACCCATTTAGAAAGTTGATTTTTAAGAGATTGTTAAAAAAATGTTCGAATTTTTGATGAGTGGTGCGGGGTACCACGCGTGAGCTTAAAAACCCTAGTCTAGTATATAATTATAATATGTTGTCAGGAATAAATAATTATATCGTTATATGAGCATTATTTATGCTGACATAAATATAGCATAAATTACGTGTGTATAGTGTATATTTAAAATCTTTCAGTGAATGAATGAATGAATGAACGAACGAACGAACGAACGAACGAACGAACGAACGAACGAACGAACGAACGAACGAACGAACGAACGAACGAACGAACGAACGAACGAACGAACGAACGAACGAACGAACGAACGAACGAATGAATGAATGAATGAACTTTTTAATCAGAAAATTAAAAAAAAAAAATTATCTAGTATAATAATATGTAATATATTATATATTTATATAGATCTTACCCCATAAAAACACAAAACATTCATGCAATAACAACAACATAATATAAATTTTTATACATATATCACTATACCTCCGTCCTCCACGTGTGCAAAATAAAAATAAGTTTGCGGTTATCCTCACGCGACCTTGAAAGGCCGCCGAAAAAAAAAATATATTATGTATCATAAAAAAAAAAAAAAAAAAAAGGATACAAAAAAAAATACGCTCTTTTTGTTTTATAGATGATGAAATTATGCAATAACGGAAACGGAAAAATTTGAAACTAAAAAATTTAAAATTTTGATTAAAAAACTCAAAAAAAAAAAAAAAAAAAAAAAAAAAATCATAATATTATAAATATTTTTCCTAATTTAATAATTTTAAATTTAAAAAGTTAATACGAATTTTTTTTCGACTTATTTCAAGTTTTTTCTACATTTTATAAAGTTAAAAAAATTCTTAAAATTATAAATTGATATTTTTATATAAATATGGAAATTTCCACGATACGATGTAAAATTTTATATAAAAAAATTGGGTCATTTATTGACGAGAAAATATAGACTGCATTCAGATCTAAGTTCTCCGGGAATGTAGGTCAAGTTAGCCGTGTATGTAAGTTTATTAAAAATAGTGCGCATGCGCATTTGTTGTTTACAACTCTTAGGCGGCGGCACTGCATTGTGACCTTTTGCTAAAATGGCTGAATGAAATTTTCTACAACATAATAGATAGCTACGCCAGACGTAAAAATATAAATAACATAAGTAAAACTCCCTCCATTTAATAACATATAAAAAAAATTATGGTAGATATATAGTATTATATTTTCAAGATGGCGTAAATATAAGATTAACATTATATTGCGCATGGTAGATATTTATAATATTAAATAGCATTCTATTAATTTAATGCTGCAGTGAAAAATGAACTCGCCTCTTTTGGTCTTATTATTTTTGTGATTACTCTAAAGAAAGGGAGATAAAAACAATATTAAAATAATATATATATTAATTTAATTTATATTAATAAGTGTATAAAGTGTTTAATAGTTAAATAATAATAATTAATATTTATTTGTAACGGAATTTAAGATTGTATTTTTAAATTTAAATGTCAACGAAAAGTGATCCTTTTTACCATTGTGCTACGACGAATTAGTGCGTAGTTTTTCTTGAAACCAATGAATGAATGATTATAACAATACAAAATATACTAATTATTAATCGTAAATATAATTTATATTATTATTATCATAAAATGTGATAATATATTTAATTATATTGTAATAAATAATAAAAAAAAAAAAGAAGAAGAAAAAAATTAAAAAAAAAAAAAAAAGTTACTACGTAGTAGAAAAAAAAATATCAATAATACGCTACGTTAACAGAAAAATAAAAACGTGTGCATATACATTTTCTTTTTTATTTCTTTTTTTATGTGCTTATAATCTTTAAAGAATATCTTAATGTGCAAAATTATATTAACATAAAAATATTTGGTTGACGTATGTTGAAATATATTTAAATTTCTCGTGTGACAAGCTACATAAATAATAATAAAAATCTTATGAATTATTGATATTATTATATTTTTGATTGTATATAAAGCAGTGAACACGAGTTATTTTTGAAATAGTATCTTCTTTACTATGGTCGTATACTGTATCCAATTTACTATAGGTGAGTAACGTTATGTGTATTTATTTATATCATACATATATGTAGTACAGTATGTATGTACATATGTATGTAATTATTATGTAACAAGAGGGTGGGGTTAAATGCATACATATGCATATAAGGTGATGTAAAAGGTGCATTCATACAATTCATTTATGTATGTACGGTATGTACATACATATTTGTTGTATACATACATAATTTTTATGCACTAAATTTATAAATACTATTTTAAAATAATGATGAACTATTTTGGTATGAAAAGATATGTATGATAAAAAACAACAACAAAGAATATGCAGTATATGCGTATGGTACATAATTACATACATACTTATACCTTAATGTGTTTTTTTATTATTATAATTTAATGTCAGGGGATCGACTATGTATTTAACCCAACCCTAAAAAACCTAATGAGTTTTTTCAAAAAAAAAAATTAAAAAAACCAACTTCTTAAAAAATGGCTTAAAGCAAAGAAAAATGGTTTATTTCACAATTTTTTTTTCTAGTCCTTTTTAATGTATATACATTTTTTACGATGCTTCGTAAAGTTTGTTATTATTATTTTTTTTTTAAAGGTGTAAATGTGTATCTAGTATGCGGTATTTAAATGTCTATGGTCGAACTGCACTAGTTTTCTCATAAAATTACCTTAAATGGTGCTCCTGAAATGTTTAAGTATGGGTGCAAATTATAAGAGCTTCCTTCGTCGTTTTATAAAGAACATGTTTTCATTGGTTATATTAACTACAGTATCATTAATTTTAAGATATTTAATTGAATTAATAAAATGTTATATTTGAAGAAGAAAAAATATTGCTTTTTTTTTTATTGTTTTTATTTTTGATGTATTTTCAGAATATATATAGCTCAATTTATTTTACTTTTTTCATTTTTTGACGAGAATATTAAGTATTAATTGATTTAAATCACAAAAAGATATATTTTGTGTAAAATTTATTGGTTAAAAAGTAACAAATTCTTGAAGTAAATATTGAAGTACCGGTATGCTACCGGTAAATTTACGTTTTTTAAAAATTTTGTTCTGAAATAAAAGTTTTTGAGATTTTATATTTGTTACCTATATAATATTACACAATATACGTGCGTGTAGGTATACTATGTAAGAGAGAGAGAGAGAGAGAGAGAGAGAGAGAGAGAGACCAAAGATGACAGAATGATTTCAATGTTATTAAAACAAAAAATTCTAAAATAAAAATATTTTAAGGAAAAATTAAGTAGCTGACACATAATCAAAATATTTGATAGAAAAACATAACTATACACCAGTTTAGGAAAAAAAATGGAAAATGGGCTATTTTTTTTAGTTAGAGAGAAAAAAAAAAGTATTATTGAGGAGTCCCTTGTAATTTTCTTGCGTGATTTTGATTCTCAACAGTAAATAATAATAATAATAAAATAAAGAAATATTATACTTAAAAAAAATGAAGATGACCAAATAAAAATTTAGGGGTCAATTTATTTTTATATTATAAATGAGGACATTGTCTTGAATCGATAGATATATGAACTTCTAACTTTTGAGTTCATTAGTTTTTATATTATTTTTACAAATCGCGAAATAACTTTACGGTGTACAGTCAACTGGGGTGATTTTGAACACCCAATTTTCTCTGTCTTGGGACTTCATTTTAGAAATTTGAAAAATCTTTCTATAGTTCAAAATTGTTTTTGATCTCAAGAACATATTTCAAAATTTTGAAATAAGTGCCCAAAGTAGAGATAAATGGATGTTCAAAGTCACCCCGGTTGACTGAAGTAACTTTTCCCTATGCCCACATGCATGAGTTACCGTCCGTGACGTCATTTCGTAAATTAAAAAAATTAAAGGAATAGACCAGAGAAAAACATAAGCATTTTATATCACAAAACACTTGATGGGACTTATATAAATAACTTTAGTTTGTCTCAAAACCCAACTGTAGCTCCGTAGCAGTGATCAGAAATGTCGATTTATGCAACCCGCATAACATTTTCATACTAATTTTTGCATGTTTCTGACGTCATAAACATGAAAAGTCACGGAAATTGCATACTTTACAGTATTTTCACGCTCTCTCGTGGGGCTACATTAACATATTCTAGTAAAAATTGTCAACAGTTTTGAAGATCCCATTTCGTGTTTATTCATTAAAAAGCACATGTTGTTTTATGTGGTCTATGGCTTTAATTAAAAATATTTAAAAAAATTATAAATTCACATAATCAATTCAGGACAATTTCTTCTTTTAGAATATACAGTAAAATAACCCCCTTATTTTTCTTTTTGTATAAATATGGTTTTGCACTATGATTCAGTGAAATGATGTTATGAAAATAATATTGTGTTGTTCAGTTTTGTTATTGTCTGCTACAGTTTGTACTTTGTCCCACACCATCACTTTGTTTTTCAAAACTAGAGTAAGAATAAGTATTTCCAGAGAGCTCACTAGCTCGCTGTGAGATCAATGTGCAACGTGTTTGCTTAATTGTTTTCATCAGCAAAGTGCACTCGTACAAATATTATATGGTACGCGATGCAAAATATGTAAGTGCATCAGTGTGTACTACCAACTGCGTGTATGTGTGAGTGAGAGAGAGAGAGAGGCCAATGATCGGGTATGTAAGGAAACTAAAAAACACACTTACAGCCCTTGTCAACTTAATTTTTTTATAATTTAGAATACTATATTGATAATTACCATACCTTATTATCCATGAATTAGACACTTTGTATTTATTTTCATTTTTACGGTTATTTCATACATCTGACGTCACAATGTACCGATGGGGTCGTGATGGCGTGTTAAGAACTTGAGGAAGAGGCTTAAATTTATCACGTGACCATGCAGAGCGGTGACTTATTGGCGGTGGTACATTGTGACGTCAAATACGTGAAATAACCGTCAAAATAAAAATAAACACAAAATCAACGTGTTGGTGTCTAATTCATGGATAATAAGATATGGTAATGATCAATCTAGTACATATTCTAAATGATAAAAAAAAGTAAGTGGACAAGGCCTTTAAAGGAACCGTCCAGACCATACAACATGCCTTTGTAATTTATTAATTACAAAAAAGGATTTTCAAAAATACAATTAT
The DNA here is from genome assembly GCA_949318235.1 of Ecdyonurus torrentis. Lineage (NCBI taxonomy): Eukaryota > Metazoa > Arthropoda > Insecta > Ephemeroptera > Heptageniidae > Ecdyonurus > Ecdyonurus torrentis. The sequence goes on along the minus strand of OX439136.1, from coordinate 23,220,223 downwards.
TTTGCCCAAGAACCTAATTTTGACGCCCTAAACATACATAAATAAATTTTCAGTTTATGCAACCAGCACAACTTTTTCTATTGAATGTGAACAATCCTGACGTCAGAAATGTTCAAAATTTGTACATTTTGCCTACTTTACAACTTTTTCACGCTCTCTGCGGGGTTACATTTAAGTAATAGTAATAATGGAATTTTCTTTTTCGTTGTCCCATTTTGTGTTTAAGGGTTGTCTTTAGTTGGCTTGTATCTCAAAATCTAAAAAGAAAAGTTCCTAATGTTTTGATGTCACCCCAAACTTAATGATAACAGCTACCCATGATAAAATTTTCATTACCTGTGACCACCAGATAAGAGAGAAAAGAATTTTTGAAACTTACTAAAATTAACATGGCCTCTTACGGGACTAAAACTTCAAAAAATCATAATTCAAAATCTAGCATGGTGACACCCCAAAATTATTACATTTTTGAAGTTGCCTTAACCTAATGTATCACCATGCAAAATTTCAGATTTTTCCTTCTTTACGACTTTTTAGTCAAATCCCGTAGTAGCTGATTTCCCGCCTTAAGGAATTAAAAGAGCAAACCACCTAGTAGCTAGCTAATTGTACTGATTGTGAGAGACACGTGAAGCGTATACAGACCATGCTGTGAGCAAGTATCGTAAAATTGGGTTGTTTTATTGATTAGGTTGTGTGGGTGGGCCAGACCGCGTGGTCGAAACATGTCAAATATGTATATTCATAGTATATAATTCTTTATCACTGATTTCTATATTTAAAAACTTTTTATCGATGAAATTTATCTATTTATTAAATGGTACGTTATATATAAACAGGTTGCACTCATATTTAAGAGCCGCCATATTGTTGGTCAGAAATACATAGGCCAGCATAGGAAAAACATCATTTTTATTATTTTTAAAAGCAAAAGAAGCTTCAAACCTCAATTAAAGCCTTATTTTTAGCTCCTAAAAAGGTTGAAGAATATGAAAAAATTTCGTTCAGTTGTAATAAACTCTTTTTATGTGAAAAATTAGGAGAAATGATGTTTCCTCTATGCTGGAGAATGTCTTAGGCACCACAAACATGGCGACAAAGCGCAAGGATGTAAAACGGGTCTATATATACAGTTAATATACTGTAATTTTCTATTGCTCCATCATTTTAAGAATTACCCTCTCAGAAGTTTTTTTTTTTTCCCCCAGCATAAATTTATTAACGTTTAATAGCAGGTGTATCAAATTTCAAAATATCATTAATATGTGGGAAACGCTCCGTAGCAGTGAGCAGAAAGTTCGATTTATGCAACCCGCACAACATTTTCATACTAATTTTTGCATGTTTTTGACGTCATAAACATGAATAGTCACGCAAATTGCATACTTTACAGTATTTTCACGTTCTCACGTTCTTACATTAACATTCTGTTAAAAATTGTCAACAGTTTTGATGATCCTATTTCGTGTTTATTCATTAAAAAAGCACATGTTGTTTTATGTGGTCTATGCCTTTAAGAGGTAACCAAAAGTTACCCAGTTATACCCAGCTAAGTGAACAACTGGATGAAAGTTACTCAGTTATTTTACGTCAAAAGTTAAATATATTTTATTTAACGATTTTTTTTCCCCAAAGTTATATAAAAAGTAAAATAATTCACGGAGTAATATATTTGGAAATTTTGCGTTGAATCTAAGTGCTAAGAGTTTATTTTTGTTATGACGTCATGAAAACAAATCGATTATTCCGTCTTGGAGTTTCGTCTCTCTCTCTCTCTCTCGCAGACGACTACGCAGTTTTACTGTATATTTTCTTGTCTCGACAGATTATAACGATGTTGCAGCAGAAAATCTGTGCATGAAAATAATAGATGACGTAATTTATGCTACGTTTATATCATTATAGCATAAATTATGCTAAATTAGAACAATATAAATATTATTGATTTATAATATCATATTTATGCTTCATAGCATAGTTTTTATGCACAGTATAGGGATATATGAGTTTACTATGCTCTTATGCAATATAGCATAGAATATAATATGCTGTAGTGAGCAAAAATGGACCACTTGCAATGGACGAACTATTTTAAACATTTTTAATGCATTTCTTATCGAAAAATCGTTTTCACTTGTTGCAACGATTAAAAACATTTCATTGCAAGTGGTCCATTGAGCTGAAAATGAGATAGCATTTTTACGTATATAGGTATACTTTTTTTTTTCCCGTACATTATAAACAACGCACTTTTTCTCTATGTGTCTCTAAAGTATAGACCCCTTTCACATCCTTGCGCTTTGTTGCCATGTTTGTGGTGCTTAATGCATTGTCCAGCATAGGAAAAACATATATTTCTTTCTTCTAATTTTTCACATAAAAACAGTTTATAAGGAATTTTTCTCATATTCTTCAAGCTTATTATAGGAGCCAGAAATAAGGCTTTGATTGAGCTTTGAAACTTCTTTTGCTATTAACAATATAAAAATGACGATTTTTCCTATGCTGACCTATGTATTCCTGACCAACAATATGGCGGCTCTTAAATATGAGTGCAACCCGTCTATAGAGACAATTAATTTTGATGTGACATGAGTTAGTTTTGATTGATATTTTATTGTTTGCAGAGATAACATTGCAATGTTTGCTCACTGCTCTAGCTCTACAGGGTGTGTGTGCTCATGACGTCATTCTGAGTGCTTTTTGATGCTCTTCTTGAGCAATAAATAACATTGCTCAGCATAGGACAAACGTAGTTTTTCGCTAATTTCTTTGGAAAATTAGATATTTTTTGGTCATTATTATTTTTCTTGCATACTTGAGGTACTAATTCAACCTGTTAACAACATCAATGCTCTCAAAAATATTGTGAAGTATTTTTAAACTGGCAAAATGTGACATTTTCTTATACCGGCCAGTGTTATTTAGTACTCACTTATGACGTCGACTTTAACATGGATGAAACCACCCTATTATATAGGGTCTATGCATTCATGTTAAAGTCGACGCCATGTTGGATAACTCAATAACATGGGTGACATAGGAAAAAAAATCATTTTACCAGTTTAAAAACACTATGCAATATTTTTGAGAGCATTGATGTTGTAAATATGTTGAATTAGTATCTCAAGTATGTGAGAAAAATAGCGATAACAAAAAATTAACCGATTTCCCAAAGAAAATTGGCTTAAATGAAGTTTGTCCTATGCTGAGCAATGTTATGCACTACTCCAGTATGGCCTCAAAGCGCAATAAATATGACGTCATCCGCATACACCCTATAGTCAACTGCAATTGTTACTGTATACGGTACCTGATTTACCTACAATAAAATATCTCAATAAATACTTGAGCAGAAAACATTATGATGTGATGAATCACATCACAACGTACAAACAAAGTTTGGACAGTAATCATATTTCTCGTCTATAATAACAACATACACTGCGTGCGAGCTAGGATATTAAAGCCATAGACCACATAAAAGAACACGTGCTTTTTAATGAATAAACACGAAAGGGGATGTTCAAAACTTGACAATTTTTACCAGAATGTTAATGTATCCCCACGAGAGAACGTAAAAATACTGTAAAGTATGCCATTTTCGTGACTATTCATGTTTATGACGTCAGAAACATGCAAAAATTAGTATGAAAATGTTGTGCGGGTTGTATAAATCGAAATTTTCTGATCACTGCTACCGCGCTATAGTTGGGTTTTGAGACAAACTAAAGTTATCATCAAGTGTTTTGAGATATAAATGCTTAAAAATGTATTCTTCTGGTCTATTCCTATCCTATCCTATCTTATATATATCCTAAATAAGTAACATAAATTTCGTCAATTTTAAAATTAGGATCAAATTACATAATTCAAAAACCGCATAATATCCTCTCTGTAAGTTATAAAAATAATAATTTATAATCAAAAAAAGTTGTTTTAAATAATGAATCATTGTTTAAATTTCTAAGTATTGATGGCATATTGTCATTTGTTAGCTGTAATGTAATATGGGTTCCTTTCATTACAGCGTACATTTATGTTTGGGACCAAAAATTTCATAGAATTTCGAGTGCAATATAAAGTAGATTAAGACGGTTATTATTATTTGTCTCTTCTAAAAGTTCATCTTATAAGTTATTTTGTTAATTTGATTAACATTATTTGTTCAATTTTGCAACAAAATTAAAACTGCGGTATACCGAGCTGGTATGGCCGAGTGGTGAAGGCAGCTGACTCGTAACTGTGTACTCCTCACCGAGTATAGGTTAGAGCCACTGCTGGGTGCGTACGTCAAGTGTGAGAGCACAACACGTTGCACGATGTATGTTTACATGCATTCCATGACGACGCACAGCATTCGGGAGGTGCATGATTGATGTGATTGCACCGATTAGCCTGCCTAGACGTTTCCACGGTTTCTCTAGGCTGTCATGACGAATGCCGGGCTGTGTACTAAGGCCGTGACCGGCCCGTGTGTGCTTTTCCATTAATTTTGAAAGTCCTTAGCTGTCGATAAGACAATGTCTTGACTGGGACTGGGATTGGTGTATAGCACGATGTCGATAACACAATATGGCAGACGAAAAATAAAAATAAAAAAATTAAAACTAATTGTGAGAATTGTATGGGCATTTTTTTTTTTTTTTTTTTTTTTTTTTTTTTTTACAATTTAATATTATAATATATTAATTATGGAGACAGGGAATATAAGAAAAATAAAATCATAAAGTAATAAATCATATAGAAAAACTGTTGTGTTAAAGTTTGTCCTATGCTGAGCAATGTTGTTCACTACTCCAGTATGGCCTCCAAGTGCATTAAATATGACACCATGTGCATACACCCTATTATGTTATGTCCCTTACAAAGTGATACTAAAAGTTACGTATTGATGTATTGATTACCAGATGATGTGCTGACGCTAACGCTGGACCATGTCATCGACCAAGAGCCTGTTGTCGACCACGAGCGACTCTGCAAGCCACGACGATGTGGAGCGCAGTGGATACCTCAAGAAAATGAAGGTAAACATACACACCTGTATTACATAGCTTTAGGACATAGTAATTAGTACATAATGTTATTTAAGTAAGTCCAGTGGGTGGCTAATTGTAATGGTAGAAAATAAACAATGTTTTTAATTACCTTTTTTTTTTAATTATATTAGCGTAACGTTTTTAACTTTTACGATAAAGTTTGTGCAATAATCACAATTTTTTTTTTTTTTTTTTTTTTTTTTTTTTTTTTTTTTTTTGCTGCTAATTTAAAATTTAAAAGTTGTATTTTCATATTCCGAGTTTTGCATATCGATACTTACCCGTTAAAGTGAACGAACTACACTTAACAAATGTTGTTCAAAATGATCTATCTACATGTTACAAATTCTAAGTACAGTTCTGGCCAAAAGTTCCCGAACGGGGCAGCGGCGGCCGCTGAGTTTTCTCATAAAGATAACATGGTGTGGTTGCGGGTTGCCTATGCAAATCTACCCATCTACTTCTCCTGTTAAAACACGTAGAAGCGCCAAACGTAGATCGTTCATATTGAGTGAAATTTGTAATGTTTAGTTCTTTTACTTTGACAGGTAAGCATTGGAAAATATACTTTGTATACTGCAACAAAATTCAACAAAGAAAATATATTGATTTTTAACATTTTCACTATTTTTAAACTTTTATTTATTTATTGTATTATTATTAGAGGAAAAATTATATAAATTTTTTTCTGTGACATTTTTAAGAAAAAAGAAAACAAAATCGTTCTGTAAAAATATATGTGCCAATGTTATAATGATTATAATATGATAATTATAGTAATATAAATATGAATATAAAAGTAGCACTAATTTTGTGCATATAGTATGTAAGTGTTTTGACTTTTTCTGTCTGTTAATTAACCTTGACAAATACGATATATACTTGACTCAAAAAACCTCGACGGATTTATCGTTTTACCACTAAATTAAAGCCATAGACCACATAAAACAACATGTGCTTTATTAATGAATAAACACGAAATGGGATCTTTAAAAGTGATAACAATTTTTTACCAAAATGTTAATGTAGCCCCACGAGAGAGCATGAAAAAACTGTAAAGTATGCAATTTGCGTAAAAATTCATGTTTATGACGTCAGAAACATGCAAAAATTAGTATGAAAAATGTTGTGCGGGTTGTATAAATAGAATTTTCTGATCACTGCTATGGGGGTACTTTTGGATTTTGAGACAAACTAAAGTTATTTATGTAAGTCCCATCAAGTGTTTTGTGATATAAATGCTTATGTTTTTCTCTGGTCTATTCCTTTAATGTATCACCCTTTTTCTCGTGCACATTTCACAGGGAGGCGATACCGTAAAAGGTTGAACGGCAGATAACTCAAGCTTTTTGAGACGAGTATATTATACTGTATATGTTTGAAGGAAAGAGAGAAATAAAGAAATGTTGAATTGATGGTCTGTATATATAATGTATGTTTCAGACTATGAAGAAGAAATACTTTGTGTTACGACGCGAGGGCCCCAAGTTGCCTGCTAGGCTGGAGTATTACGATACAGAGAAGAAGTTTAAGTCAGGACAACAGCCCAAGAGGTAAGCCCACAGTGTTCTCACACAAATCAAAAATTTCAAATTCAAAAATTAGAAATTGGCCTATTAATTAATTCAGGAGAGTGTCCTCTTTTAGAATATGAAGTCAAATTATTACCTTATAAATTAAAACTTGCACTTTGACAACATATCTGAGTTGTAAATAACATTGATAATGTTGTAACAGAAAATATGTGTATCTCGTTTTTTTTTCACGCGAAGCAAAATGTGTATCTCGTTTTTTTTATCACGCAAAGCAAAATGTGTATCTCGCTTCCAAACATAATGTAATTAGCGTTCCAAGTTACACATTTTGCATTCCACGACAAAAAAAAACAAGCTATACATTTTGTTGTGCATGACAAAAAAGATACACATTTGGCTTCATGTGATAAAAATAAGCTACACATTTGGCTTCGCGTGATAAAAATAAACTATACATTT